>JADBJO010001267.1:192500-195000 GCA_016801955.1 Conus betulinus | reverse complement strand
GTTGTAACGAACCCATGGTTTTCCCAACTATTGACCCTTTAGGTGTCACCACCAAGAGAGAGCAGACGTGGAACTGTGAAAGTCAGACATGGTGAAAGTTGTAACGAAGCATAGTTTTTCCTTCCCAATTAATGATCTCTTAGGTGTCACCACCAAGAGAGAGCTGACGTGGAGTTGTGAAAGTCAGACATCGTGAAAGTTGTAACGAAGCATAGTTTTCCTTCCCAATTAATGATCTCCTAGGTGACGCCACCAAGAGAGAGCTGACGTGGAGCTGTGAAAATCAGACATGGCGAAAGTTGTAATGAACGTCAGTCTTCCCAACTGGTGATCTTGGTGGTGTTACCACCGAGCAGACGTTGCCTCTGTCAAAGCTTCCGGAGCCGTTGGCCAGACTCCATCAGCAACATCGACCTCGGGTTGAAGGTACCCCCGCTACCAGCCGATGATAAGCTGAAGATGGGTACATATCGGACACACTCTGGGGAAACCCACGTCCGATATCACCAGACGAGCTTCAAGTGGAACCTCTAGGGCAAGTGTGTAAGGCAGGCCGACCGAGAACCATCTGGTGTGGGGGCCTTGAACCGGGCTGCACACAGATGGCATACACCTGGAAACAGGACAGGTAGGCCCAGGACAGAGGGCTCTGGCGGACTGTTGCTGACGGCCAGGAGGGATAACAGGCCATGATGATGATGACGGCTCTGATGGACTGTTATTGATGGTCAGGAGGGGTAACGAGCAAAGATTATGTGGATGATGATGATAATGATGACGATGATAATGATAATGATAATGATAATATTTGTAAGAGCTAAGGTCAGTTTGCATACCTTTTATAATCCATGATGTCGTGTAAACTGTAGACTAGCTCATCAAACATGGGAAGTTTTTGTTGTTGTTGTTGTTGTTTTCGATGTTGTTGTTGTTGTGTTGTTCATCTAAGTCTGCTGCAGCTGTGGCTTTAGTTCAATCTACATTTTCAAAAATTCATTTACAGTATAGGAGGAATGTTTCGTAACGAACTAAAACATAAGATGTCATATTTTGCAACCATTTTCAGATGTTAGAAGGATAAACGAAAAAGATAAGACACTGTCAAGAGTTGTGTAAGAAGGCATTCAGAATAAGTAGGTTCGGAGGGAATTAATGTACTCTTTCTGACTTTTTACCGTAATATCGACAGGAATCCTGTATGCCGAGATACGAAGCGGCGTTTTACTTATAGTCCTGCACTGAATCTGGTTAAAATTCTTAATAACAAAGTGGTTTAAAAAAGATCTGGAACGAAAACATTCTTTCGTTACACATCAACTTGAGTCTACTAATCTGTCTTAATAAAGCTGACCAAAAATAGCCAAGACTTCACACAAAATGACCGTTTTAAATACTCTTTCGCTGCGGGCCCTTTTTAAGGATATTAAATGAGCCCTGATATGCCCCTTTGCGGTCTGCTGGGTTATAAACAACATTACTTACATTTTTTTTAAATCAAAGAATCTCTGTGATCATTTTTATACTCTTTCAACACGGGCTCTTTTTTGTATTTAATTTTTTTTTAATCCCTATAATGGCAGAAAAAAAAAAACCGACAAAATTGGCAGACGGACACAGTGACATTAAATCAGTCAACATAATGGTGATGACAAATTGACCTCGGTTTGAACCTACCCACACAACTTAACCACCGGGCCATGCCCCTTTGCGTCATTAAAATCATTATGGCTTCCTGCTAACGATCCATCCCTACCTTTCTTTCCATTCATCCTGAAATACTTTCAATTATTCCTCGGGGTTTCTTATACCCTCAAAGAACACAGATTTGAAACCTGTAACATCTCAGTTGCTTCCGCTTCCCTGTCAGACTCTGGCTGGAGCATGAATGAAAGATATACTATACTATACTATAAGGGAAACAGCTCTGTGTTCGAGCAAGTAGTGTGTGCGTGCAACCTTTGAGTGACATCTACACAGATTCGCTCTGAACTAAGCGTCACATGAGTTGTTTTTTAACAACGATGGGAGCCAATTTTTACTTCCATGATAACGCGCGGTTATATGTACATGACTCACAATTAATGCTGCTTATGGTACTCGGTCACCTAACACGCATGCAGACAGGAGACGTATACAGAAAAAACACACCCTCCGTGAAAACTTCCGATCTTGTAACACTCTGTGCTGGCGCATGAACACAGCCATAACAGGCGTGTGTACCATGGAGAAATTGTGAACTGTTGATAGCTTTTTGACTGCTTTGACAGCGGTACTTTCGAAATCACACAACGCTTTGTACAAAGCAACTGCCAGCTCAGTCAAACGAGGTTGGGAGCGAGTCACACACACACACACACACACACACACACACACACACACACACACACATTTATGTGAGCACGTCAGCAGGCTGGCGTTCTTCCACGCTATCCCTATGGAAAGGAAAAATAAAGAAACTAATTCATTTAGGATAATGAACGTATCAAAGAAAAACAAAAAC
>JADBJO010001267.1:147500-157500 GCA_016801955.1 Conus betulinus | reverse complement strand
AGAAACATACATAGGGATCACTGAAAATCACTTCAAAACCAGATATGCAAACCATAAACAGTCATTCAACAAAGTAAAATACAAAAACCAAACAGAACTGAGCAAATATATTTGGAGACTTAAAGACAAAAAAATAAACTATAACATATCCTGGAAAATCATAAAAAGGGCATCACCATACAATAACATTTCAAAAAGATGCAACCTATGTTCAACAGAAAAATAGTTAATACTATGCAAACCATACTTAGCAACCCTAAATACTAAAGTAGAAATAGTAAACAACTGCAGGCACAAATGGAAATCGTTGTCAGCAAACGCACCCTGAACTGTAAACAACCTGAAAAACCGAACAACACGTGCAGCCAATCCGCACGTGCAAACAGTGACATTAGGCCATATAACACCGGCAGTAGGCGACCCAAAACTATCCTGAGGAGAGCCAGCGCTCGAAACAGATCTGTTGATTTTAAAACTTCCTTTTACCATACTATTTTAACATATTAATGTTCAACACATATCATCATATATATATATATATATATATATATATATATATATATATTTATATTGATATGTGTTGAACATTACGTGTGTTGAGGTATGTTATAACCTTACATATGTTGAAACGTTTCATACCCTTATATATAGGTTGCCGCGTGTGGTAACCAAACATGTGTTTAAACCGTGTTATAAGCTTACAAGTACTGACATGTGTTACAACCTTACATATGAAATAAAGGTAGCCTTACATGCATTGACATATGTCTTAAACGAGTTGGCATTAGTGATAACTTAATATGTGTTTATGTGCATGATAACCTCACACGTTCTGACGAATGTGGTACCTTGATGTATGTTGATGGGGGTGCTAATCTTGCATATGTTTACGTGTGTGTGACCTGATATGTATTGACATATGTGGTAATCTTACACGTGTTTACGCATTTGGTAACCTTACATACGTTGACGTGTGTGGTGATATTACATGTGTTGACGTGTGGTAACTTTTCATGTTGACGTGTTTGCTACCTTTACATGTGTTGACGTGTATGGTGGCCTTACATATGTTGACGCATGTGTAACCCTACTGGTGTTGACATGTGTAGTAACCTTACATGTGTTGACGTGTGTGTGTAACCTTACATGTGTTGTGTGTGTGCCAACCTTACAAGTGTGACGTGTGTAGTAGCCTTACGTGTGCAAAAACTAACACGTGTGCTGACGTGTGTATTGACCTCGCATATGTTGACGTGTGTTGTAAACTTAGATATGGTGATGTGTTAGGTAAATGTACACTTTTTTTTTAACCTTTCACTCATATGTGTAATGATCTTACACGTATATTGATTCATGTAAAAATCGTACACATGGTGATGTGTGGGATAACACTACACAGATGGACTTGTGTGATAAATTTACATTGATAAGGTAACCTTACACGCATTGATCTATGAGGTAATCTCACATTTGTTCGACGTGTGTTGTGATATCAGACATACGTCACGTAAACAACCTTCTTACATCTGTTGACATGTGTAATATATTGACGTGCATAATACCGTATAACGTGTGCGTGTTTCGTATCGTCACAGGAGGTTCTGATCCCCGTCCTGCTGGTGGTGGTGATGATTCTCATCAGCCTGGGCACCCACAGCCAAATCACCCCCGCCGTCCCCAACTTCCCCGCCCACAACTTCTCCTTCACCTCCTTCCCTCCGCCCTCCTCTAAACCCATCCTCGCCGCCCCTGACCAGCCCTTCACCGCTGACGTCATGGACATCGTCACCCGCCTGCTCAACGTCACAGCACGCGCCGCCCTCCACGATGACTTGACGTCAGAGGCCTTCAACGAGATGTACCGGAAGGAGCCGAGTATGGGCGATGTGGCCGTTGAGTTGTTGTGGAAGAACACGAGTGCAGGGGTGTTGGTGGAAGGGCTACGTTCTCCGCGTTCCCTACGACACCGTTAAGGACATCGTACCCTGGCTGTTCTGCACAGGAAGGCACTGGTCAGTATGTCGTGTTCATGACGTCACATGTATCCATAACGCAAAGAGGGACACAAATTGACTGTCCACGTCAAGGTTGCGGAAAATCTCATTGTTTTTTTCTTATGTCATTATTATCGTCCCGTGAGGAAAATTGCCGTGTTCACTAAGAAAATCAACAATTACGATCTTAAGTCGATTGAAAGGTGCCACAAACAGAGCCAACGCTCTAGAAACAGGTCGGTGTCAGTCTATCTGTCAGCACGGTCTTTTAGGGGACTTGTTACGCACTCCAAGCAACGACAATACAGGGTATTGAACTCCAAAAAGCTCAATGCTAGCTCTCAACGGATGAATAGAGGTCTGGATTATTGCCAATCGCAACGAAGGCAGCAGACTTTTTTGATGATCAGTCACCCGACAGATATGTAAAAGAGACGGATAATGAAAAACAATGTAAACTTGCTTTTCTCCTCTTTAGCTTGTCTCTCTGTGTAAATCCACTTCATATTCTTCGATGCCATCAACATAAATGTTCTCAGGGGCTTGAGCTCAACACGGACATCTTTTCTGGTAATTTACTGTTATTACAATCTCCCTTTCCCCCCTCGATGTCGACGGATTGGCAGAGAGAATGATCTCAATGTCCACCCTTCTTGGCTTCTTCGAGATTGTGCTTGTGCGGGTGCATGTGTGTATGTAGACAGTATGGGCACACCTCACGGAGGAATGATTGTTGAAAAGGGATAATTGATAGGGAGGGATTGTAAGGAATTTGCGTAAGACAGACTCTGTATAGGGAAACTGGGCACACTGTCTTGTCCGACAGGGAAGTGTGGACGAGGAGCCGACGGCCTGTCCAGGGAATGTCCGGGGAACGAGGCGCTGACCAGTGGTCTGCTCAGTCTGCAGTGGGCAGTGGAGACCGCTCTTGTCCAGGTAACTATCATAGCCGATACATCCAAAAGTACAGCAACAACAACGCACGCGCTCACACACGCACACGCACACGCACGCACACACACACACACACACACACACACACACACACACACACACACACACACACACACACACACACACACACACCACACACAAGGCGTGTGGGCCTAAATTCTTTCTCAAAGTCTCTCTCTCTCTCTCTCTCTCTCTCTTATTTTTTGTTTGAAAATGGTATTATAGGAAAATAGTACACATGTATTATAAGTAACTATGATGCAGTAAAAGCTAGAGTTCGATGTGGTGGAAATTTGACAGATTGCTTTGACTGTACAGCTGGACTAAGACAGGGTTATGCATGCAGTCCGATATTCTTTTCTCTACCTGTTGATGAAAACGTGGTGCTATGCTTTCTCTAGACGCGCTTGAATTATTCTTTATTCTTTTATCAGTTGATGAAGCAGTCTTACTGTCTAAGACTGAAAAAGGACCACAAACGCAGTTAATCAATTTGCAGAGAGCGTCTGCTTCACTTAACTTAAGTTAACATGAATTAAAGTAGCATCATAGTGTTTCGAAAGGGTGGTTGTATAGTATCTGTTGTCAGTGAGTATAATACCTGTTGTCAGTGTGTGTAAGTAATCGGGTTCATTTTTCTCTCCACCCGTCTTAGCTTTGTTCTCGCTTGCAAAGATCTTGCAAGCCGGCAAAAAAAATGCGTTGATGTGTAGTAGGAAGAAAGTGTACATCCTTAACCACAGTCCTTTCGTTTTGTTCATGAAATTGTTTGACTCTCAAGTTCAGTTTATGGTTCAATGTGGGGAGAGTTATGGAAATTAGACAAGACAGCTATTCACTGTGAGACCGTTTACTGTTACGCTGTAAAGAAATTCCTAAGGTAGATATAACGACACCAAATGACCTTATGTATGGCGAAACTAATAGATATTGTTTATATGTCAACTCAGCTGTGAAATGCTTTCGCTATTGGCTTAAACTATTACAAATGAAACAGCAATGAATTCCATGTAAAGCGTATATGTTATAGGATTTAGATATTAAAGTAAACTGGGTGACTAGCGCGAGTCAGTTTGTTTGAATGTGGAATTGGGTTAGTCTGGTACAGTCAGGGGGTGAAAAACATTAATGACTTTATTCGAACATTTTGCCAACGGTTAATTGTAGCTGGCAAAAATGGACTGAACATATTCAGACCCGCAGCAGATTTGACATTTTTAAAGACTTTTCTAATAGGCCTACACCTTCTTTGAGTTCTGTTTATTGTTGGATTTATGTCCACAATTGAAATGTGTTCAACAAGATTCAGGTTTGGAATTTCAAATTAAATGGTACAAAGTTTAAGGTACAGATCAGTCGGTAGAGGTGTTTTTACTTGTTCTATGTGTAAAGAAGAAAGGAAAACGAAGAATATTTTATAAAATAGTTGTGGTTGTTGTTGTGCAGCATTCAGACGTATTGGTAAAAGCTTTATAAAACCTAAGTATTGCCGACAACCTCTTTACTCAAACTTAATTTACTAATATCTTCACAAAACTCTCATTATGTGTGAATTTTTACACTATTCCTGTATAAGGTATTCAAGTTTAGAGAATTAGAAACGTCTAAGGAATGCAAGTCATTTATGTCAGCATCCTGTTTCTATATCCGGTCATTGGTACTTGTTCAGATTTTTTTTGGTATGTTTTTTTGCTCATTTTTGTTTATGATAGATTTCTTATATGATTTTCACATACCCCTTCATGAGGGGCCATGGCCAATCGTGAAAAAAAAATCATTCGACTTGGACTCCGACTCTATCTCTGTCTGTCTGTCTGTCTCTGTCTGTCTGTCTGTCTGTCTGTCTGTCTGTCTGTCTCTCTCTCTCTCTCTCTCTCTCTCTCTCTCTCTCTCTCTCTCTCTCACACACACACACACACACACACACACATCATACACACGTAGGCACGTACACACACATACACACATGCACACAGACACCAAACTAAATGATATGTTAATACAAACATGCAGTCTTACACTTAACATTGTAATTCTAAATCTGGTTCTCTCAGACGTTCAAAGACCCAGGATTCAAACCCCCGGCCCTTCAGATACAAATGATGCCCGTGCCATTCTACAGACCCGGTGCCACCAACACTCAGCTGTTGATCTGTATCTCCATGGTGATGGCCTTGGCTCCCTTGGCCTACTTCGTCACCGTCACCATAGTGACGGAGCAAAAGACAGGAGCCAAGGTCATGTTCAGGTCATGGGCATCCGCGAGAGTGTGTTCTGGTAAATAAAAAGAAAATGTGTGTGTGTGTGTGTGTGTGTGTGTGTGTGTGTGTGTGTGTGTGTGTGTATCAGTTGGTGTGTGTGTGTATCGGTGTATTGGTATGTGTCTGTCAGACAGTGTGTTGGTATATATCCATCAGTCAGTGTGTTGGTGTAAATATCTATCAATTGGTGTATGCGTCTATCAGTCATTGTGTTGGTATGTGTGTTTCAGTCAGTGTGTTGGCGTGTGTGTCTGTTAGTGTGTTAGCGAGTGTGTATATATCAGTCAGCGTGCTAGTGTGTGTGTGTGTGTGTGTGTGTGTGTGTGTGTGTGTGTGTGTGTGTGTGTGTGTGTCTATCAGTCAGTGTGTTGGTGTATGTGTGTGTGTGTGTGTGTGTGCAGGTTGTCGTGGTGGGTCACCTATACGGTGACAGTCCTAGTGGTCAGTGTAGTGGTCACTATCACTGGCCCTGGCAGGGTTTCTGGGCAGTGCGGGTCTGGCCATGGTACTGCTCATGTTGCTGCTGTACGGAGCCAGTCTCCTCTCCTTCAGCTTCCTCGTCGCTGTCTTCTTCACTTCCCCTCAGGTAAAGAACCTCACCCCACCCCACACCAAACCACTCTTTCCACTTCCTGCCCCCCCCCCCCCTCCCTCTATCTCTCTCTCTCCCCCCCTCTCGCTCTCTGTCTGTCTGTCTGTCTGTCTCTCTCTCTCTCTCTCTCTCTCTCTCTCTCTGTCTGTCTTCCGTCTTCCCCTCCTTCCAGTCCTCCCCCCCCCCCCCCTCTCTCTTTTGCATGCTCGCATGCTCGGCTGAGCTGTCCGCATGTGGATCTTTCATGTTATGCGTCAGCTTAATAATGCGTCACATACATATGTCATTTTTTTTATCTGCTGCTGAAACTCATGCGTGCTCACTTACGGTCTTACTTCGGCTGTGAACACACTTGTTCTCCTTTATATGCAGGGTATGAAAAACGTCTGGCATAAAAACATCTTTATGTAATATATACGTGTGTATATAAGTGTATGCAGTATACGGCATAAAAACTATTTAATGTAATAAACATACATGTAAACATACTTATGTTTCTTTTTTTAAACACGAACCCATGACAGATCACATTTCCAGACTTGCTTCAAGTGAGCTGCTCATCTAGCCTTAGGCTACCTAGACTTCTCAAAAACAAGATCTGTAGAACAACTTGTCATTAAACGCCTTGGGTCACGCGGCGGTGACTCCCTCCACTGAGTCCACCGTGACTTGTGTGTGTCGACAGGTGGCGGGCCTGGTGTGCAGTGTGCTGACCGTCCTGCAGGGATTGCTGTACCTGGCCGTCAGCCTGACCCGACCCGACACCCCGCTCTCTCTGGAATCCCCACTCACGGCTCCCCCCCCCCTGCCCCCCAGTCGGCCGTCCCCTTCCCTGCCCAGCTGGTCCTGTCGCTCTTCTCCCCTGTGGCCTTTATTCTGGGTCTGGATCAGGTGGGTTGATGCTGTTTGCCATATTGACCTGGGTTGATGGACCAATGTCCTTGTGCTGCTTGCCATATTGCTTGACTGATGGCCCTGTATTGGTGGTCGTTTGCCCCTGGTTTGTTATCTGTTTGGTCCGACTTTGCTGCACATATGTCCATAATGATGTCAGACGTGCCACTCTGTGTTGCCAGCCATACGGCCCTCTCTCTTTATGGCCCAAGGTCCCTGTGTCGCTGGTCATTTGGTTGTGTGTTGCTGGCCCATACACCCTGTGTTTTCGGCCGTACAATTCTGTGTTGTTGGTCATATGCCCTGTGTTGTCGGCCATGTATCCCTGCGTTGCTGGCCCTGTGTCCTATGTTGCTGGTCCTGTGTTGCTGGTCATTTGGCTGTGTTTTGCTGGCCATATGTCTTGTGTTGTTGGCCGTATGTGCAGTATTTGTGGCCGTATGTTTCTGTGTAACTGGCCCTATGGCCCTATATTGCTGACCATTTGACGGTGCGTTGCTGGCTCTGTGTTGCTGGCCTTTTGACGGTGCGTTGCTGGCTCTGTGTTGCTTGGTCGGGCCACATGTCCCTGTGCTGCTGGCCATTAGGTCTGTGTACTGGTGGCCCTGTGTTGCTGGTCCTATGTCCCCGAGTTGCTGCCATTTGGCTGTGTATTGCTGGCCCTGTGGTGCTGGCCATTTGACTTTTTTGCTAGCCATTTGATTGTGTTTTGCTGATTCTGTGTTGCTGGCCATTTTGTCTGTGCATCCCTGGCACTGCGATGCTGACCACATGTCCCTGTGTTGCTAGCCCATTTTGCTCTGTGTTGCTGGCCCTGTGTTGCTGGGCATTTTACTGTGTTGCTCTGTGTGTGTGATGTTTCAGGCGGTCTATGACCACGAGCAGGACGTGGCCAGCCACATTGTGAACGGTGCTTTCCCCCTTCTGGCCGCTGTCCTTATGCTGGTTCTGGACACCGTGTTGTACGGTTGTCTGGCTGTCTACCTCCACCTTGTCAGGCCGAGTAAGTCGTCTGTCCGATCGTGATACCTCCAGTTGTCTGCCCTTTAGTTGTTTACCTTCGTCTTGTCAGGCCCAGTTAATCGTCTGTCCGATTTTCACACCTCCAGCTGTCCGTCGTTAGTTAGGCCGGGTAAGTCGTTTGTCGGAAAGTTACATCTCCAGTTGTCTGCCTTTTGTTAGGCTCAGTAAACAGTCTGTCAGTGTTTCACCTCCAGTTGTCTGCCTTTTGTTAAAAACAGTAAACAGTCTGTCAGTGTTTCACCTCCAGTTGTCTTCCTTTTGTTAGGCTCAGAAAATTGTCTGTCACCTCCAGTTGTCTTCCCTTTGTCAGGCTCAAGAAGTCGTCTGTCGGAGTGTATCCTTTCAAGTAATCTGGCCGTAGTCTGGCTCATCAAGTCGTCTGTCGGATTGCTCCATCTCCGGTTGTGTGCCTTTTTTTCAGTCCCATCGAGGCGTCTGTTGGACTTTACTCCTTCACGCTGTTTACACCTCCACTATAGTCTGCCGTTTTTGCTGGCATGTTTCACCTTCCCAGGTAGAGAGGACCGAGTGGGAAGATGCTGCATAATGCTTATGTTGTTCTTTCTTTCCTGTACCATCACCATTTGTAAGATGTAGTACAATGCTTCTTACGTTGTTCTTTCTTTCGTATACGATCACCATTTGTGTTTATTCTTCTTTTCAGACCATAATTTTTGCTCTCTATCTCTCTCATCTTCTTTTCCTTTCTGTCTGACTGTCATTCTGTATTGGTTTTTCTTCCTGCCCTACCACCTCAAACAATCTCTCTCTCTCTCTCTCTCTCTCTCTCTCTCTCTCTCTCTCTCTCTCTCTCCCCCCCTCTCCTCCTCCCTCTCTCTCTCTCTAATGTTGTTGTGTATTAAATACTACTTTTAGGCTGAATTGAATTTTTTTCCACCTGTATTCTTTGGATATAAAGAGATTCTCTCTCTCTCTCTGTCTCTCTGTCTCTGTCTCTGTCTCTGTCTCTGTCTCTCTCTGTCTCTGTCTGTCTGTCTGTCTGTCTGTCTCTCTCTCTCTCTGTTTTTTGTTGACCGTTTTCAAATTTGCCACAACGTCATTTGTTTCACTTCTCTATTGTGGTTTTCGCATTGTTTATGCTTTATGCCTTTTTCAAAACAGCCGCAATACCCATTGGTCATTGTTTCATGGGTTGCTTCTCTTGTTCAATGTAGGGACACACATAATCCAGATAGGACCAATGCTGTTTCACGCTGGATCTCGCGCTTGGCCACTATTTTCACCTGGCGGTTGTAGGCCTGTGTGTTTTAATTACAGGCGTGTTTTTTGAGCGTTTTCTTTCTGTCTACCTCCCCTCCGCTCCCAAACACACATGTCGGTCTTTGTCACCACGTCACTAGACAGAAGAGTTCCATTGCAGACGAGTACCGGCTGCCTCTGAAACCTTGGTTCTGCTTCACGCCATCCTATTGGCGGGGCCGTCGTCATGACGTCAACGAGAATGAAGTCATTCCCTGTGACTTCCCCGAGGGGCCTCACATCGAACGCATGAGCGAAGCCCAGGCTGAAGTGAGAGCCCTCAGGTGAGAGAGGCGAAGGGGGGGGGGGGGGGGGGGGCATATTTGTTTTCAGTTTAATAACTTTCTTGATATTCTGTGTACAAAGCGTTAATTCTGATGAACTGGTTTGAAGCGATGTCACAAGGGTTGCCCCTCCTACCTCACACACCACCAGCCCGTGTGTTCCCCACGTGCAGATTTAAGGAAAAGACAAACCCGTGATGTGTATTCAGTTTATTGTGTTTTGTATCCGCAGGAGTGATTTCAATGTTGACAGTTTTTCTGTTTGTAGTTTGTGATCAGAACAGAATGCTAGTACGTGCACTACAGAATGTCACATGTGTCATCAGTAAGTAAATGCGAGAAGAGCTGGCCAGACTGGGACAAGTATGTGTTACACATGATGTATGGTGTGCAGAATTCGTGACCTGTCTAAGAAGTTCTCCAAGGAAAGCAAGAACCAATTTATGGGTTGAACGGTAAGAAGTTGAATACTAACGTCATTTTGTTGAAAGTGTGCTTGTGTGTGTGTGTGTGTGTGTGTGTGTGTGTGTGTGTGTGTGTGTGTGTGTGTGTGTGTGTGCGTGTGAGAGCGCATCGGTGCGTTTCATTGTGCGCATTGAGAGTGTGAGCGCGTGCATATGTGTGTGCACGTGTATGTATGTATGTATGTATGTATGTATATATATATATATATATATATATATATATATATATATATATATATATATATATATATATATATGTGTGTGTGTGTGTGTG
>JADBJO010001267.1:137500-142500 GCA_016801955.1 Conus betulinus | reverse complement strand
ATGAGGGACGAGCAATCACGTAGCTTTGTCACTTAGCCACGTTTGTGTTTCTCGTTGCCCCTATTGTTCGGCAACTCACCTCTTTTATTTTTGTCCATATGCCTGCCTCTGTGTATCTCTTTGTCGATCTGTCTGCCTCTGTGATTCTCATTGTTTTTCTGTGTCTGTGTTTTTGTTTGTATATATCTTCCTCAGTTTTTCAAATTGTCCATGTGTCAGAAACTGCGTTTATCTCGCCCCAGCCGACCGTGTCTTTCTTTTTGCCCATCTATCTCAGTTTTTCATTTTGCCCATCTGTTTCTCTTTCTTCTCTTTGTCCCAATTCCATATCTGTGTGTATGCTTCTGTTTTTCTGTATATGCATCTATTATCATTGTTTTTTTTTCTGGCTGCATCTACCTGCCTCTGTATTTCTCAAATTATGTAACTGTTTGCCTCTGTGTTTCTGTATATCACATTGTCTGTCTATGTGTCTTTCTTTCTCCACTGGTCAATTCCTATGTTTCTGTTTGTCTATTGTCTGTTATTTTCTTTGTCCATCTGTTTATGTCTGTGTTTGTCTTTGTCCCTATTTCTGTCTCAGTGTTTCTTTGTGTTTATTTCAGTCTCATGTTTCTCATTGTCAGTCTCTCTTCCTGTGTTTGCGTTTGTTCGTTGTTGTGTCTCTGCGTTTCTGTCTATGTGTTTGTCTGGTTCTGTGCTATCTTTGCCAATCTGTACGTGTATGCTTCAGAAATATCTTTTTCTGCTTCTTGTTCTTATTTGTGTTTCTCAGTGTTTTTTTATGTACATTTGTCATTCCCTGTATTTCTCAGTTTCCATGTCTGTCAGTCTGTATTTCTTTGTGCCCATCTGTCTGTCTGCAAGTTTCGCTTCGTTGCTGGCAATGCTTCTTTATGCCTGTCTGTCAGCTGCAGCACTTCTCTATGTCTTCGTGATGTCCTGGTGTGTAAAGTGATAGGGGGAAGTGAAGGCTTCTAACAACAGGTCATTATATCATCGTGCTTCTTTTAGTCTCATCCGCCGTGCTCTCTTGGTGAAGTCATATCCACAACTTTCATTCTGGCTTCCTCATACACAACCACACATAGCCCCGTGTTGTCGCAGGCTAAGCACCGGCAGTTGCCATGAAGCAACCAATGTAAATTTTTCTTTAGCAGCATAAGAACGAAGACACTGCACAGCTGCTGAGTCAGTTTGGGTGCCTGTTCTGATCCATCATATACAGGACACCTGTAATCCGTCACTGATGGCAAGAATCGCTCACTCGCCTAGTTTTTAAGGCATCAAGTTTTAATTTATGAAATACCGAAATTGAATTTCTGTATTGTACATTTTTTCAGTTGTAAATGAGGAATGCTGTTTACATGTTCATAATTGATTAAATGAGTCTTTTTATCAGCCACACCAAGCAACGTATGCTGTTTGACTGTTTACCTCTTCAAGCTCATTTACCACCATTGTCCGGCATGTCTTTGTGTAATGTCTTTTCAGATTTCAAGTTTGCCTTCAGTGTTGTTTTTTTCTTTAATTTGTAACCCAGTTAAGCATTTACTTCAAGATTGTTTGCAAGTATGTTGTATGGATGCTTAGATGGACATTCATGTGCACTCAGATAACCACATTGTAGGTTACATACACTTACATAGTCACAGACATTTATGCCTCTCTCTCTCTCTCTCTCTCTCTCTCTCTCTCTCTCTCTCTCTCTCTCTCTCTCTCTCTCTCTCTCTCTCGCTTCGTCTAATATCACATATGTGAACAGACGTAAGACTGAAGAACTACTACTACTACAATCCCAATTCACTTGCTCATAACAAAGACTGACACGATCTGAGCGATGTACATGAAGTGTGCAGAAGAAACTGAAACTCGGGATACATGACAATAAGACAGATTTCGTTTCTTCATTTTTTTTTCAATCAGTGATGGCTATAAAATCATGTACCGTAAATCTATCAAAAGTCTTCTATCAAAAATGTGATTAAAACTAACGTAAATTTGAAATCTTCCAGCTAATATTTGTTTCAAACCTTGTACTTTCAATGCCACAAATGGGCATCAGAGAATAAAGGGGACTTACCTGATTATACTTAAAGGGATGACACCTGTGTTTTCATTATACAAATCATTCACTATTCAAAGTAAAAATGCTTCGCTGAAATGTACATCCCCCCCCCCCCCCCCCCCCCCCCGAAAAAAAAAAAAAAGAAAAAAAGAAAAAGAAAAAGAAGCAATGTGCGTTATATATTCAAATTCAAGTTGGTTGAATTTCAAAACGTTTGGACGCCTGGGTTTTTTCGTATGCACATTTCAAGATCTCTGCCTCCGGCTATAATTCTGTGCCAGGTTTTTATTCTCTCTGTCAGTTCCTGTCCGTTCCAAACCTCAGATCCGGTACTAATTCATTCCTATGTAAACAACGTCACACTCTCCGTCCGTCACGCGTCTTCGTCTAGTTTGACCTGATCCGACAGAACGTCAGCACTACCCAGTGTTTGTCCGCTGGGTGACCGGCTCAGGACAGAACATATCATTTGGCTGCCTTCTTCACTGGCTTGACGTGACAAGGAGCAAATCACCCACTTCCCATGCTAATGTCAACTCGCATTGACATGGCGGGAATGCGAGCTTATAATGTGTGTGTGTGTGTGTGTGTGTGTGTGTGTGTGTGTGTGTGTGTGTGTGTGTGTGTGTGCGTTCTGTGTCTGTATGTGCGTGCATGCGTATGTGCGTGGATGTGTGGAGGGGGAGATAGGTTAGGGTGTGTGTGTGTGTGTGTGTGTGTGTGTGTGTGTGTGTGTGTGTGTGTGTGTGTGTGTGTGTGTTTGCACGTGCGTACACGAGCGCGCACTTCAGTATGCGAGGGCTTACATGAAAGGCAAAAGATTGGGAGAGGAGAGGCTTGGCCCCGAAAGACCATGCTGAATTTTGACTGACAGAAATCGGAGCAAACTGGAGACGAGGGGGCCCCCCTACTCTCAATAGTCTCACCTTTCAACAAGACTTTTCTCCGTCCCGTGTTCTTACCGTCAAAGGTAAATTTACATACCAGTAGAAAGCGTACCACGTGTTCCACAGACGCCAAAGAAACACAGAAGTTGGCGAATTAAAAAAAAAAAAAACCCAACTAAATCGGTCTGAAAAGTTGACAGAAAGCAGTTATTAGAACTGTAGGAATGTGTTGTAGTAGGGGGCCGAGGTAGTGACACACGGCGCTACACGGCACTTCAGCAAAAGGCTATACAGCACGACACAGTATGACGCAACGTTGTACACCATAACAATATAGCACAGTATAACGAACATAGTACACCTTAACACCGAACAACACAGCACACCATGACACAACCCAGCGTTGTACGATGCAATGCAAAGCAAGCAGTTCAGTACAGCCTGAGAGACGACAGCACACACACACACACACACACACACACACACACACACACACACACACACACACACACACACACACACACACACACACTCGCGCGCACGCGCACACACACACACACACCTACACACCACACATTAAGAGACGGACAAGCTCGCAAGCACACACAAACAGACACACACACACACACACACACACACACACACACACACACACACACACACACACACACACACACACACACACACACACACACACACACACACACACACACACACACACACACACACACACACACACACACAAAACTATAGAACAGGTGAAAAATGCTGCAAACAAAGCAGCACAGCGCACCATTATGCAGCACAGCACAAGGCAGCATTCATTCTCGTTCTATGTGTAATGTGTGCGTTCGGGTGGATAGCGGTGGGGAGGGGGGGGGGGTCGGTGGCGCCTCCAGGTGTGAAAGCGCTCTCTCTATGTGCATGAGTGAGTGGGTATTTGTGTGAGTGTGTGCAACAATGAGTGAGTTGAAATTGGCATGTATTTTGTTAAATAACAACAGGAATAATAATGATTATCATTATTACTGTTGTTGTTATTGCCAGAAACACATGAACATGAGGAGGCGGAAACAAAACACAGCCCACCCCAGCACCAACTGAAAGCCGTTGTTCATGTCAACAGGTGTTGCTGCTGGATGAACCGACGCTGGGCCTGGACGGAGAAGAGAGGCGGCGCGTATGGGAGTTGCTGCACGCCAAGAAAGCCCTGAGAGTGATACTGTGTTGCACACGGTACATGGAAGAAGCGCAGTACTTTGCTGGTGAGAAGGCACAGCCGTCTTCTGTGTAGGATTTGGCTGTATGTGCGCCTGGTGCCGGGCCTGCATGTGTTAACAAACATGTTCACCACACCTACACGTACATACATATTCTATATATATTCAACCACGCGTACACGCACGCACACATTCTCCCTCTCTCTCTATCCTTCACACACACACACACACACACACACACACACACACACACACACACACACACACACACACACACACACACACACACACACACACACATGAAGGTATGCACATACCCGTGCGCACGAATTTAGACACATACAGGAACACACTTGCATGCGTACGCACATGCGTGTATGCACACACACACAGACACACACACGCGCACACACACACACACACACACACACACACACACACACACACACACACACACACACACACACACACACACACACACACACACACAAACTATTCCTATGTGAAAAGGTAAAAGACAGTGTTTAATCCAGAGAATTGTCCTTAAACATGTCTGCCTCAGATTTCTCACATAACAGACCTAGAAACGCCATAAACAGTCCTTCCATGATGACTGTCAGCAGCTGACTGTTCACAGGTCTGTACTGCTGACAACCATTCTACTCCAGGCTCAAGACTGCATGGGTTACTGTACATATTTTGTACAGAAGACCATTTCACGACTTGTGAACAGTCTGAGATACAAATAAACTGACATAATAGTACAAGATCAGAAAGGATGAACTTGAAAGACATTCAGGCACTGCCCCTCATCCCATCCCATCT
>JADBJO010001267.1:82500-132500 GCA_016801955.1 Conus betulinus | reverse complement strand
CTTCAGTCTCACTTCCCTCCTCCCACCCACCCCCTTCCTCCCTCTAGACATGAAGTTATAATCTGGGTGCTAGTCTTTCCAATGACACGGAAACAACACGTAAAAAAAAACCCCACTACGTTTAACACGTTTATTGGTCCATGGCCGAATATGTAGACATCGCCTGTGACTAGTCCACCGAAGAACAGGTGGACAGAAAACCAGTGTCGCTGTACTGTGGCGGCACGAACTTCCTGGGCAGGTCAGACTAAGGTTGACCAACTCCATATGTATGGTGATTGATCTTAATGCACTGAAGCTGTGGGAACAGACAGAGATGCAAATTGTAGTACGTTACTCTAGAGCAAGACTCAAGATTTTCCATTGGACCAATCTCGATCTTGGACACGGCATGCGTGTTGAAAATACTCGGACAGAAAAGTGCTTGAACAGATTATGTTTTAAAGAGAATGTTTATTTCACAAGGGAACATCTGAAATGGTCGCCAATCTGTTGTGATGTTAAGGACTGGTTAAGTCCAGTGTTATTTCTGTGTGTACATGTCTTTTGGAGTGTTACAGCTTCACCTGTTTTCTATGTGTACGTGTCCTTCGGAGTGTTACAGCTTCATCTGTGTTTCTATGTGTACGTGTCCTTCGGAGTGTTACAGCTTCATCTGTGTTTCTATGTGTACGTGTCCTTCGGAGTGTTAAGCTTCATCTGTATTTCTATGTGTACGTGTCCTTCGGAGTGTTAAGCTTCATCTGTGTTTCTATGTGTACGTGTCCTTTGGGGTGTTAAGCTTCATCTGTGCATGTACACATATCACATATCTTCTTATATATCACATATCTTCTTATATTCCTAGTGAAACTCATACTCCCTTCATTCTTTCGTATTTCCTTCACTTTCTTCCTTCTGCCATTCACCATTCTTTCTTTCCTTCCTTTTATTCTGTCCTCCTTCGCTTCCTTCTCCTCTTTCTTCTTTTTTTTCTTTTATTCCTTCATATATTTGTGTGTATATGCGCGCGTGCGTGCATGCATGCGTGTGTGTGTGTGTGTGTGTGTGTGTGTGTGTGTGTGTGTGTGTGTGTGTGTGTGTGTGTGTGTGTGTGTGTGTGACTTCCTTTCCAGCTCATACTGTCAGTAGTTTTTTGTGCTAGAAATTCCTTGTTCTCTCCTTCTCTTGGACTCGGCCTTTCCTTCATCTTTCTGTAATCTTTTCTGCTCATGTCTCTATCTTTCTTTCTTCTCTTTTCCCTTTAAAAAATGCGCTTGTGGGGATGTCAGCGTAAACTGAGCCCCTACCTCTCGGAAATGTATTAGTAACCTCATTCTTTCAGTCACTCTCTTTGACTGCCCCCCCCCCCCCCATTCCCCACTCCTTTCATCTTTCTTGACTCTCGCTTGTTTAACACTTGTAGTCCCATTTACATTTGTTTTATAATTTAGAACGCGTTTTTCTTTTCACAACATGCCGGTCTTTTGTCACTGAAATCTGTGTTTTTTACTTTTTTTTTTTCTCTCTAAACTATGATACTTCCTGAATGATTCTCTCGCATTACGATGATGATAACTTCAGAGTCAATTTTCCAGTCAGCCACCTGAAGAACACACCCATTTCTAGTCTCCTTGTTACATGTTGAATGAAACGTTTATATATGAGCACTGTGTAACAGGTAGGTTACACAGTGCATGTTGGAGTTGGTTCGCTTCTTCTTCTTCTTCTTCTTCTCTTCCTTCTCCTCTTCCATCTCCTTCTCCTCCTCTTTTTCTTCCTCCTCTTCCTCCTCTCTCTTCCTCGTCCTCCTGCTTTTTTTTCTTTTTCTTGTTCTTATTATTATTTGTCTCCTTTTTCTTCTTCTTCTTCAGTTTATTCTTATCCTCCTCCTCCTCTTCCTCCTCGCCCTTCTTCTTCTTCTGTTCCTCCTCCTCTTCAGTGTCGTCGTCGCCCTTCTTCCTCCTCCTCCTCCTTCTTCTTTTTGTATGCTGTTCTCTTGGATTACTTTGGATGTGCATGTGATGCGTGTGATCAGTACAGTGTCGAATTAGGATCCGGGAGTTAACTGATACTGCCTTGCTGTGCAACAAGGAGGGACTAATAGTAGAAATCACTTTTATTTTCCAAGGACAGTAGTTTAAGACAGAGCCCAGTCATAATTAAATCTTGAGCGGTAGCATCAGTTTGTATGCCATGAATGCCTAATTTGGGGAGCCAAAAGTAGTCAAATGTCAGTATTCCAAGACCATTTTCATTCTTTGTTCTGGTACTAAGTGTCTGCATTTGTGGAGGTGGGGGGTGGAGTTATGGGTGTGTAATTGTCTCCCATTTGGGCGACAGTCAGTTTTCGTATGATATTAACCATGAGCGTTCAGTATGAAATGAAAAGCATGATCGCAGCGTGTTTTCTGTATCCTCCACCCCTCTCGCCGGATGTTCCGGAGTGTGCTATGACGTGACGGTTTCTTCAATGATGTCATGAACATTGTGAAATGTATGAACTCATTGACCCCTCGTCACGCCTCACTGCATCCCCCCCTCCCCCCCCCCCCCCCCCCCCCCCCCCCTCTTCGCTTCCCGCTTCCCTTCTCGTGTTCGCCCTGTCCTCTCAGTCTCTGTCTGCTGTGTATCAACTCTGCCGTTCATTACCAGTGCTCTGGATCATCTTGCTTAGAATGTATGCCTGCTCCTGTCCTTTGGAACATCAGCTCACAGTGAACAGACAATTACGTATCTGTCACGGAAAAAATCCAGAAATAATGCAGTTTTCTTCGAAGGAAAAAATAATTATCATCCAAATGAAACTTGGAATATTGTATATTTTGTTTAATTTAAACTGGAATGTGCACGAAAGTAGTTTATTTCTTTTTTTATTGGGTAAACAAATGATATTACTTAATGTTTTTCATGTTTCCAGTTATAGAATGTCAGCGACATAAATCAAATGGCTGAAGGTTATGAGAGGAAATTTAGCCTAAAACATTCGAAAAATTAACTTCGGTTAAGTACTAAAATTCATAATCTAATTGTTTGACTGGTTGGACAGTTATCCATGTTCAACAGGTTGAAATTTACTCATATAGCTTTTTTTCCTTTGTGTTTTTCAACGTTCTAAATGTAACAGGGGGAAGTTACCCTACTTGTTTACTGTTTGAAATTTACTTAGTTATGGACATGGTTTTTCAGTTTTTCATATACAACAGGGATAAAGCAATAATCTAGTTGTTTCGGTGATTTGACAATTCCAGTGTATCACAGAGGAAACCCAGACTCCCCTAATTGGCGGTTGGGCTGCTGTTTTTGTTATTGAATACACACATGTGACCTGTTCGAAAAAGAAAAAAAATCTTTGGAAAAAAGTGTGTGTGTGTGTGTGTGTGTGTGTGTGTGTGTGAATCGAACATTCATATTTAGCAGAAGCACACACGCAAACAAATAAGGCGTACCTCAACATTCTCTCTCTCTCTCTCTCTCTCTCTCTCTCTCTCTCTCTCTCTCTCTCCCTTTCAGCTGACACCAGTTCTGTCCATTTCAGCGGCAGAGGAGGAAGCAGGCCACGTGTTCATTTAGCCCCCTCCTCACCCCTCCCGACGATTCGTTCGCTAGCTGTGATGACGTCAGAGGTAACGGTAGCCGGCGGAGTTCGGTGTTCCCGCCGTCCGACGTGCCTCGCATTGTGACGCCATCTCCGCTGGACGACCTGTCTCGACGTTTCTCGGCCTTTCCCGCCGCCCGGCAGTTGGGACTGGACGGAAACGACTACGATTCTCGGAGGAAGTCGGCCTTCCCGAGACTCCAGGAGCGTGATGACGTCATGGGCCGCCAGGAGAGAAAGGGGAGCGGCCATTCCGCTGGTGAGTTGCGATGTCTGGCTGGCTGGTTGGCTGAGTTGCATTGTCTGGGTTGGCTGAGTTACACTGGCTGTCTGGCTGGCTTAGAAGATCACAGTACTTTGCGCATTACCATCGTCGCCATTATCCTCCTCTTTCCACTTCTCTTTCTACCTGACTGGGCTGGCTGGTCCTCTCTCTCTCTCTCTCTCTCTCTCTCTCTCTCTCTCTCTCTCTCTCTCTGGGACTGGCTGGCTGGTTTCCCCCCCCCCCTCTCTCTCTCTTTGCCCGTGCCATACAGAAGGCTATCTTTGCAAGACTTTTTGATCAGCACGTGTGTTTGCTTGGCTTACACGAATCTTTTTTTAACGAAGTTTCTTTTCTTCACTAACCATTTTTCAGTCTTCTTACCACATATGGTTCTTTCTTCTTCTTCTTCTTTAAAAAAAAAAATTTTAAATTCTTCATTCGCTCTTTCTTTCTTCCTCACCGTCGCTCCTTATGAATTAGTTTTCATTTGATCTCCTTTCTACCCAAAATGTAAATGCAGTCATTTTATGGAAGTCCTGTGTGTGCGATGACAGTAGCATGTACTTCAAGTGTATTTTTCTGGCCACAGGAAGTATCGGACGACGCCTGTCCAACATCTTCACCAAATCCACACCGCAGAACAAACGGCGACGTGGCTCAGTGGACCTACTGGCCCCTCCTTCTCTCCACTCCCCCGGCAGCCCCAACCCGTCCGGCGTGTCCCGACGCGCCACGCTCTTCGCCGAAGCGCTCCTCAAGCGCCGCAAAGACGGCCAAAGGTCCCCAATGGCCGTGCGGATAAAGAAAAGTAACACCTCCCACACCTTGCATGACCTAGCCAACTCCGATCGCGCGGTGGAAGAGAGTTCCGCTTTCAGCGGTGGAGCTGTTTTACCTACCTCTCTGGCCGCCCGCCGCGCCACCGTGGCGGCTTTCAAGGACTTCCGGAGGTCAATTTCCTTGCAGAGCAACCTCTCAGGGCTGGCCAGTGTGTCCGGGCAGCCGACCATGCCCTCTGACCCCATGAGTCGCCTTCACGTGCTGGACACGTATGACCGCAGCAGGCCCCCCTCTGTCTCAGACATCTCCACTTTCGGAGGCAGCGCTCAGCTCTCCGCGTGCTCCTCCATGGAGGAGGTCTCTTTCTCTCCGATCGAGGAGGCAGGAAAGGACCCGGAGAAAGCCCCTAGTCCCCCGCACCCTGCCAAGATCGGAGAAGTTCTGGCCAACATGACGGCCCCGAAGACTGGGGCGAGGCTGGGTCTTCAGCGACTGGGGGCCATGGTGCGGCTCCGTATATGGCTGATATTACGGGCCAAGTGCTGGCTGCTGCTGCGGCTGGTGTTCCCTGCCCTGTTTGCCGGGATAGGGGTAGGGCTGGCTTACCTTACGCAGCAGCCTCTCAACCCCACCCCCTCTCAGCCAGGAAAGAGGATTCACCTGTTTGGTATCTCTCACCTCATGTACAGAACCGGACAGGTTAGTGAGGGTTGATGTCGTCGTCGTCGTCGTTGTCATCAACATCCTTGTCATCTTATCAGTAGTAGTAACAACAGCAGCAGCAGTAGTAATAGTAGTTATTATCATCTTTATATCTAGAAATGGATTTGAGAGGTATGGGCTGTGCGGAAAGAGAGTGAGAGTGCCGGATAGGATGGTGGTACAGTTGTATTTAGAGCTAACGATTGATCGTGCATGACGTTTGTGTACTACTGTTTGTTCTCGTACATTCGTTGTGTAGACTTGCGTATTTACTGATGGGCATTTACTTGCAAGGCGTATGAAATGTTCTTGACAGTTATGATAATGGTTATTTATCGTCGTAGTAACAGGAGCAGCAAAAGTAATTGTAGTAGTGTTAGCAGCAGCAGGAGTGAAAATAGCATTTGTAATAGCAGCAGTTGAAGCAGCGGTAGTTGTAGTAGTTATAGCGGCAGCGGTGGCCACGATATCAGGTGTGGTGAAAGGAACAAACTCACAACCAGCGAGAAGGAAGAGAGGCGCAGCAGCTCTGTCGGTTATCATAAGTTTCATTTTGTTTACATTGGAAGTTTTCGCAAGGACACTATAGTCACGCATGTTGAAATTACTGTTAGTAAAGTTTCAATCACTTTTTTAAAATTCATGTAAAGAGTCAAATTAAAAGAGTCAAATTATAAAGAGTCAAATACAAAGAGTCAAATTATTTGTGACAATTAAGATTCACCTCTGATTTCAATCCTTTAAAGATGGCCATGCGTTTAAGCGATTTGAATGACAAACGAACACAGAATAAGTACAGGTATGAAGGAAATGAGCTAAACAGCAATGACGGGTTGATATTATTGTATGAATGAATTAAAAAATGGTTGATGATGATGATGATGATGATGATGATGATGATGGCAATGATGATGATGATGATGTGCGTGTGTATGTGTGTGTGTGTGTGTGTGTGTGTGTGTGTGTGTGTGTGTGTGTGTGTGTGTGTGTGTGTGTGTGTTGACTGTCGGCGTTTCGAAATGACATCAGTGACAATGTGTTGTACCTGATCAGGTGGAGACATCAGTCACCTGGAGGCAGATTTCTCTCGTACCCTGGACGGCCCGGAACGCATGACGCACTATTCCGCTGACTCTTGGGACACTGGGCAGCCTCTGGAGAGTCTGTTGGACGTACTGCAACAGGTAGGCGCTGGTTCCCATCAGGTCTGGAGTAGGATACACTTTGGCAGTAGTCTACTTGACAGACAGCAACAGGTATGCATTGCTTTCTGCCGGGGTCCTCAATGGACATCAGCAAGCCATCAGTCTGCCGGGTGTACTGCAGTAGGTGTGCACTAGGTCCTGCCAAGGCTGCACGCTGACATCTGTCTGTCTGAGCAAGAGGTATTCATTGGATCCCCAATATCTTTAGATTCTGATGGACGCACTGCAACAGACGTGCACCGTTCTCGTGCAAGTCTTGAATTCACGACGGACTGGCAACAGGGTCTTGGCGGGTGTGCTGTAAGATATAGTTTCTGGATCTCGGATCATCCATTATCCTGAATTCGTGACAGACAGGCAGCAGTGACTACTGGCCGCGCTGCCAAAGATACACGCTGGGTCCCACCTAAATCTTTATCTCACTACATTGGCAGCACATGTCTGCCCCATAAACTGTCACTTGTTGCTTGTTCGTATCTTTTTTCTACGTGTATAAATCACCATACCAACACGTACACATGCTATATTTCCCCCTTTGTGGTGGTGTGGTCAAGTAGATAACAATGTTCTCACCAGACGACCCAGAAGTTGCTAACTTTGTGGTTCCAGTCTTCGCACTGAACAGAACTTTTTTCTGCCGCTGCACCGGGGACCTTGAGTTTAGTTTTTCGGGCCAGTTGATGAACTGAGATTCAACGGTATTCTGCTTTGTTGTATGCGCGAGCGAGTAACCTGTGCATGTGTCTGTGTATGTGCATGTAAGTTGGTGGTCTGCCTACGTATTTACAAGGTGTTTGAATGTGTCTGTTTGATGCAGGTATCCGTACACATGGCTGCGCATTTGCTCTTGCAGATACAGGCGGGCGCTGCTCCATATACGTGTGCGTGTGCGTGCGTGCGAGCGTGCGTGTGTGCGTGTGTTGGTTGGTGCATGCGTAGGTGCGTGTGTGCTTGTGTGTTGGTGCGTGCATGCGTGCGTGCGTGCGTGCGTGTGTGTGTGTGTGTGTGTGTGTGTGTGTGTGTGTGTGTGTGTGTGTTTTGTCTGTGTCAGTCTGTCTGCGTAACATGCATGAATATTCGTTCGCATGTTAAAGGCTTTGGTTCTTGTCATTTCCTATCCTCCTTAGGTTCAGACTTTTTCCATTGCCTTCAACATAGCTGCCAGTCCTTCCGATTTTTTTTCTGGAATTTCCGTGTTTCAGAAATCATCCCCGAAATCCTGAATTCATTGGAAAAAAAAAAACACAGAATTTCAAAGTTTTGTTATAAAATGTGGCGTTGGGTTGATAGAGTAACTACTGGAGAGAAAAGTCTTTTCAACCTCGTATTCGTCAACAGGGGCATTAAAATGCTTTCAGTCGAAACCAAATTGTTCCCCAGTCAGCCCAGCCCATTCCCTTCGTCCCCTGGCTCCCGGATTTGACTCCAGAGTGTTGGCATCTATGTTTTAGTCTTCCAGCTCGCTGATGCAGATATGTACGCGCGCGTGCGCGCGTGCGTGCGTGTGTGTGTGTGTGTGTGTGTGTGTGTGTGTGTGTGTGTGTGTGTGTGTGTGTGTGTGTGCGTGCGTGTGTGTGTGTGTGTGTGTGTGTGTGTGTGTGTGTGTGTGTGTGTGCGTGTGTGTGTGTGTGTGTGTGTGTGTGTGTGTGTGTGTGTGTGTGTGTGTGTGTGCGCGTGCCTTTGCGTGCGCTCGCACGTGGTGCGTGCGTTTGTGTATGCCGAGCATGTACGCGCGACAGTGTGTGCATGTTTGTGAATATGAAGGCTACATCTAGGCAGCCCTCCCACTTGCGAGCGCGCACGTGTGTCACACGTTGTGATTCTCCTGTCCCAATAGGACGGCGACAGCTACCGACTGAACTACAACGCCACCTGCGCCCTGGCCCTGCCACACATGACGTCATTCCTGGCCCACCTCATGCGCCACTCTCCCACTCCCCACCCCCCCTCAACCCCCACAACCAGGCCTACCTGGGCCCCCAGCTGTCGGCCTGGCTGCAGGCCTGGCCCCCGCGGTCGGCGCTGCGGAGCGAGCGGCCGTGGGACTGGGTGCCCATCCTGTTCCTGGGGCTGGCTTTGCTGCTGACCACCACACACTGCGCCGTGCGTCTGGTGCGAGAGAGGAGGGTGAGTTGCTAGCTAACTCCTTCGGACACATATTAGAAAAGTTTATGTAATAAATCCGCAAAACATGATGAACAAACGAATCAGAAGACACAAAACACGACGCGTTTCGACCTCTTAGGTCTTCTTCGGGCTACACAAACTACACTCAGGCCAAGGAAAGTGAAGAAAGAGCGATTACTTATCTGGTCAAAATTTAGAAAGAGAGGGGGTTAGTTACCGCCAAGGACACAGATAAATGGAGTACAGGACAAGCCACTGTGCAAAATTCAGAAAGAGAGGGAGTTAGTTAACGCCAAGGATACAGATAAATAAATAAGTCCCCCCCCCCCCCCCCCCCCTCTCTTTCTAAATTTTGCTTCATTTTCCGCCCTCAGTCACTCCGTTTTGAAACTTACCTGGTCAAATTTGGCGCGAGATGGGTGTAACGTCCTTTGGGACACATTCTCAAGTTGAACGGTCAGCCTGGTTACAGATTGATATATCATGTTCTTCTTTACCTGTGTTTAAACCATACCAGGTCAGCAGCAGTAGCAATAGTAATAGCAGTCATAATTTTCTTTATTTTTTTTTTTAGAGTTGATTTGAGAAGAATTAGCTGTGTGGAAACGGGGAGTGAGAGTATCGGATAGGGTGTTGGTATGGTTGTGTGTAGAGCTAACGATTGGTTGTGCGAGAATGTGTGTACTGCTGCTTATTCTCTTATTTCGTTGTGTGGATCTATTGTTAGTATTTGTTGGTTGTAAACGCCTAGTGGAGCAGCAGAAGTAAAAATAGCATTTGTAGTAGCAGCAGTGGAAGCATCTGTAGTTGTAGCAGTTGTAGCAGTAGCAATGGCCGCGATTTCAAGTGTAGTAAATGTTGTTAGAGATGAGAAGGAACCCCTCACGAGCATGTGTGTGTGTGTGTGTGTGTGTGTGTGTGTGTGTGTGTGTGTGTGTGTGTGTGACAGGACAAATTACGGAGTTACCTGGGAGTGACGGGGGTCAGCCGCATCACTTACTATGGGTCCGCTTTTATTGTGGATGTCATCGAGCTTCTCGTCGCCGCAAGTTTTGTCATCATCGTCTGCGCTGTTTCCGAGGTAAACAACGAATTTTTCCACCTGCCCATTGATTCATCAATCTGTAGATTTCCCTTGAGTTGATCCTTCAGCTTCTCAGCCATTGATTCAGAGATGGTTTGTGTTGCCTGCATTCAGGTCTGTTCTTGTATTCACCTTTAGCAGTCCTGTTTTCTATTGCTTCACATTGGCAGTAGTCATGCAACACTCTCTCTCTCTTTCTCTCTCTCTCTCTCTCTCTCTCTCTCTCTCTCTTCTCTCTGTCTGTCTGTCTGGCTGTCAGTCAGTCTGTCTGTCTGTCTGTTTCACACTCACACACACACACACACACACACACACACACACACACACACACACACACACACACACACACACACACACAAACGCGCGCGCGCGCACGCGCGCGCGTGCACACAACCACACACAGTGTCGTGTCGCGGTCTCTCACCCTCTGCAGTTCTCCCCATAGCTATCAATATGAGATCGTCGTTAGGACTCCCGCCTGACATGAATCTGTATTGCTCCCGAGTCACCTCGGGTTTGTACAGTAGTGCATGTTCTGATTCATACACACAGGACAGATCCTGCATAACACCTTTTTATATCAATCTTTAGGTAGACAGAAAGAGTGTCTCTTTTTAAAGTGAAGAGACCCACACCATGTTCATCCCAACGGCTGCACTCATGAAAATGCAAACACCAACGACTCGGGCCACCGTAGATATGGGATTGGAGGGAATATCCAAACGGTCATCATCTGGAGAACAGGATATGAAATCCTTTCGAAATCGAGATCGTTGTCTTTAATTTAGAATGATCATTGAACTTAAGGATGACAAGGATGATGCTTTGGAGTTTCAGTTTGGTTTTACGTGACGTGACAAAGCTGTCCTTTACGGCTAAGTATAAACAAATAGTCAATAGTTTCAGGATATATCCCGACCTCATTCATCCCTGACAAGATTACAACATCTGCAGTGCAGATCAACGACTTTTACGCAAGACTCCCAGACATATTTCCTTCAATTGAACGCGAGTGCAGTCACCAAGTTGCACAAGCAACAACTTGGTGTGGCTGGGGCTGAACAATCTCATAACCGTATCATTTTGGTAAAGGCTGACTAACGGCCTGGAACGAATTTTTTTTCTGTCCATGCAGTTCCATATAAGCAAAAAAGTTCCATCGTCGTTGCAGACATACGTAATGGGGCAAGAGGGGGCAACGGAGAACATGGCATTACTGAAAGCGCAGCTTGTCCTTAACCAGCTACAGTTGTGTATTTGACGTCATATCTTATGAGAGACTGGATAAGTTCCTTGTGGTGATGACTGTGCACTGTTGCACACTCCTATAAGGACATCCAGTTCCTGACACACATCTACATGTCTGCCTGCAGACGTTTTGACCTCACTGTTCGGCTCAGCAAGACCGAGGCCATGTTTCAACCTTTATCTTCACAGAGCGCCAGTACTCCACTTCCAGCTCCTGTTATCAACAACACGGATATCAAGACTGTGGGCATGTTTTGCTATCATGACAATGCTGTGAGTAACAACGGGATCTCTGGATGCAGGGGCGACGCTGCGAACACTAAAGGCCAGCGCTGCCTGGGAGCAGGCTCGCACAGAAGCTGGGAAAATCACGGCATCAGACTCGCCACTGAAACCACCGTGTACAGGGCGTGGTCCTCCGTGTTCTGCTGTACTGCCGTGAGACCTGGATCACCTGTCGATGACACACCCGACAGCTGGAACGAGTCCGCCAGCGTTTCCGTAAGACCTAAAACATTCAGTGGCAAGACAACGTGTCCAACCTTCAAGTGCTACTAACGTATGGACCTCCCAGAATCAAGTGTTTTACCATCAAGACATGCGACGGCCAGGACATGTCACTGGCATGGAGGACAGCAGGGTCCCCAAGTGCTCCTTTACGGCCACCTGAAGCAGGGACAGTGGGACCAAGGTATGTAGAGCTCTTGTGAGGGAGAAGGACCCACTGGAAGCCAACATCAAGAACAGCAGTATGGATATAGTCAGCTGGCAACATACTGCTCTTGACACACCCTGCTGGAGAGGAGTGGCTGCCTTCCAGGCAAAGAGGAGCAGGAGGAAGAAGGCCCCACCTCTTGAACTCCTTCCGCTGCAATGTGTGCAACCGAGTGTTTGCTTCAAGAATAGTACTCCACTCCTACCTGAAGACACAATCTGGTAATAACCCACCTGCCTGCCTGTCTCACCGACCGGAGATGCTGTCATCATTTTGTTACGGGCTAACACTCCCAAACTGATCGTATGTATATACCACGTAATGGCTGAATTTCCATGGCAAGTCTCACATGATCAGTATGTGTATATGTCAAATACCACACGAAGATGATGTGTTTTTGTACAATACAACATGACGAGTTTGTATACGTGAAATACTTCATTATGATCGTTTCTCTTGCAGGTGACAGATTACGATGTTGGAAACCGGGCCTTGGAGGTTGTGGCCTTGATGATGATAATGATAATGTGATGACTATGATGGTGTGTGTGTGTGTGTGTGTGTGTGTGTGTGTGTGTGCGCGCGCACGCGTGTGTTTGTGTGTGTGTGTGTGTGTGTGTGTGTGTGTGTGTGTGTGTGTGTGTGTGTGTGTGTGTGTGTGAGGTAGCCATGCTGGAGTTGAATGGATCTTTGCAGAGCATGGCCCTGCTGAAGATTCTGTCTATACATGTAATGATAATGATGGCAGTAATGATATGATGATGATGTGTGTCAGGTAGTCATGTTGAGGTGAAGAGAGTTGTACAGAGTGTGGCCCTCCTGATGAACCTGTCTGTACCAGTGATGATGATGATGATGGTGATGGTGATGATGATGATGATGATGATGATGATGATGATGATGATGATGATGATGATGGTGACGATCGATAATGATGATGATAGTAATGATGATGATGATGATAGTGATGATGATGATGATGATGATGATGATGATGATGATGATGTGTGTCAGGTAGCCATGTTGGAGGTGAAGGGAGCCCATAGAGAGTGTGGCCCTCCTGATGATCCTGTCTGTTCCTGTTACCATTCTCACGGTCTACCTGGCATCCTTCGCCTTCTCCACCATGAAAACCTGTCGGCTACTTTTACCCTATCGTCCTCATTCTGGTCAGCACCCCTGCACGCGCATGCATGCACGCGCGCGCGTGTATGTGTGTGTGTGTGCGTGCGTGCGTGCGTACGTGCGTGTGTGTATGTGCGTGTGTGTGTGTGAGAGTGCGTGCGTGTGCGCGCGCGCGCGCGCGCGTTTGTGTGTGTGTGTGTGTGTGTGTGTGTGTGTGTGTGTGTGTGTGTGTGTGTGTGTGTAGCTTAGTGTGATTACCAAACAATCGTTATTTGCTTGCGTCCATGTGATGTTATGAGGGGCTCGCAGTCAAATGGTCAGCGGATCCGATGGTCGTGAGTTCGAACCACTCGTGGAGTCGGGATTTTGTTGTTGTTGCTCGAAAAACCCACTCTGCCCGCCCAGCAGTAAATGGGAACCTGATTCAGTTCAGGGAAGTTTAACATGGTGGAAGGAGTGGGATGAGCTCCACCTTCTATCATGCTGTGTCCTAGACACGGTGAACCTCTGACAGTTCGCTGCCCCTACGACCAATAGACTCTGAGAACTTAACCTTTTTTTTTCGTAAGACGTGAACGTGGCTGTGAAATCTTCCTGACTGTTGGCTGGACGTCGGTTGCTCTGACTGTAGTCGCATAACAACCTGTAGTCTTTTCTCTTTTCTGTGTGATCGTGCCTTTCTGCTACTCACACGGGACAGAGAAGACATGACTGAGCCAGGCTGATGGACTCTCTTCTTACTTGTTCGGCCATTTGGATTCACCCTGTATCCCCGGCCAGACTTCCCTTTGACGGTTCTTCCTGCATTGTCCGGCCATTTGGATTCACCCTATATCCCCAGATAAGCATCCCTTTGACGATTCTTCCTGCATGTGTTCGGCCATTTGGATTCACCTTGTATCCCCAGTCAGACTTACCCTTGATGACTCTCCATGCCTTGTTCGCCCTGTATCGCCAGCCAGACTGTCCTTTGGTAACTATTCCTGCATCGTTTGGGCATTTGGATTTACCTTGCATCCTCAGCAAGACTTACCTTCAGTGACTGTGAGCAACAGAGTAAGACGGACATCTCCAGGACAGATAAAAGAAAAGCTTCTGGATAGACAATATTATGATGCTAGACTGGAGAGTTACAGTATCGCCACCTTGTTGCACCTCATGGGGGACAGAAAGCTGTGGCGATCCCCTGTTGTCCGGGCATCCGTCACAGTTATCCTACGACCTAGTGTCGTGGCACAACTATGATGATGATGATGTCGGTGATGATCGTGATACAACGATGATGTTGTAATGATAACAGTAGTGGATTGGGTTTTTGTGTTTACTCATGTTACACATATTTCAGTGATGTACTGTTAAACCAGGGTTTTGTTGTTGTTGGTGTTGTTTTTAAATGTCACAATCAGCCGATGGTATGACTGACACTTGGGTGTGGTTCAGGTGACGTGGCGCTGTTTTGCCTGGTGCACTTTCTGGACAGGGGGGATACGGAGGAACTGAGCACCGTTCTGCACTACCTCTTCTGTGTCGTCTGGCCACCTTACCTGCGCTTTGGCACTCTGCATTATATTGCCAGAGTTAGTGCCCTTCATTGATCGTTCAGCACTCTATCTTCCCTGTTCAGTGGTTGCCAGAAGTATGCTTTGGCCCTTCTATTGTCAAAGTTTTTGTCCCGTCAATGATATGTCTGCCTGTCGTTCTGATTATTCGTTACTACATCTTAGCTCTGGCACTTATATTGCCAGATGCATTACTGTGTCCTACCATCAAATGTGATCAGTATGGCTGTTCGTTGACCTCTCTGTTCGTTGTGCACGATGTCTCAGCTGTTCCCTAGCCTCCCTTTCGGCTTTTGTTGACGTGCTTTTTGTTTGTTTGTCTGTCTCTGTTACTCTCCCTCCCTCCCATATCCTCTCTCCCTCCACTTTCTCTGTGTGTATCTGTCTTTCCTGTCTCATTTACCTTCCCCTACCTCGCCAATGCCGTTTATGTCTCCTTTCACTCCTGCCTACAATCTGTATTTCCGTTTCCCTCTCCCTCCTCCGTCTGTCTGTCTCTGGCTGGCTGGCTGGCTGGCTCTCTGTCTGTCTGTCTGTCTGTCTCTCTCTCTCTCTCTCTCTCTCTCTCTCTGTCTCTCTCTCTCTCGTTCACAGTTATGATCATTGTTAGCTGTAGCGATATTGGGGTTGTTGTTATGATCAGATGATCATGATGAGAATGTTTGTACTGTCTTGAATCTGGTATACATTCAACAGGCAGGGGACCTAGGAGGGACGTCTGCAGATGTTTCACCGTTCCAGTCCCACATTAACATCTGTTATATCATGGTAATCATAGCCTCTCTCTCTCTCTCTCTCTCTCTCTCTTCTCTCTCTCTCTCTTCACACACACACACACACACACACACACACACACACACACACACACACACACACACTCACCATCGGTCATATACAGATACATGAATACATTGTGAAGATGACAAACACGTGCACGAGAGAGAGAGAGAGAGAGAGAGAGAGAGAGAGAGAGAGAGAGAGAGAGAGAGAGTGTGTGTGTGTGTGTGTGTGTGTGTGTGTGAATAAAGTGTTTGGCCGTTTTCTTCTTTTTTTTTAACTTTTTAAAAAGTTTTATTTCGCTTTGTCTTATTTTCATTACATCATGTCAAGTTGTTTAATTTTTACTCTCTGTCGTTGCTTCAGCTGCTTGTGGACATAGTCGTCCTTCCTTGCCTGGTGCTGCTGCTGGATAAACTAATTTTTCGAACTCCGACACTCCCCTGCTGTGGAGGCGGCAGAAAGAAGTCTTCCCTTGTGGATCACCTCCAAGGTGATGACGAAGGCGTGACGTCAGAAGTCCAGCGCGTGCAAGATCTGGATAAAAACATGAATAGAGTAAGAAGCAGGGTCACATTCTTGTGTGAGTGTGTGTGTGTGTGTGTGTGTGTGTGGTGACGGAATGGTGTTGTTTGCATCGAGGTCTTCTAAACTTTACTGAATCCCCCCCCCTTCCTCTCCTCTTCCCTCTTCACTCCTCTTTTCCGCTTGCCCTTACCCCTTTCCTCCCCTGACACCCACCTCCACCCCATCCCACTATCACCCCTCACTACATACACACCGTCACCAACTATGTTAAGTCTTCTTAGACTGAAGAATACCATCTACTCATGATTTCTTCTGCTATTCAGTGGCAGTTTTTCTTTCTTCCATTTCTCTTTTCTTCCATCATACTTCGTTACACTGTTCTTTTTCCACCCTCCTTTCCGTCTTGTTTTTCATTTTCCCATCGTTTTCTTGATTTCTTTCGTCCCTTTTTGTATCCTTTTTTCAAGTCTTGCTTTCTCTCCTTCAACTTTGTCCGCATTCTCGTCTTCCTTTTGTTTTGTTTTGTTTTGTTTTGTTTTTTTTTACTTCCTTGCATCCCCCATTTTCATTCTTCGATTCCTTCCTTCCGTGCATTCATTTTTTTTCCTACCTCTCTTTCCTTCTCTCTTATTTTCTTTTTTCGGTCTTCGTTCATTCATTTATTCCGTCCTTTACTCCTTCATTCTTATAAGTGTTCTCCCACTTGTCCCTGTCGGTCAGTCTTTTCCTTACCGTTATTTCAGACCAGCTGGCCGTGGTTAGTGCTGGAAGCGGTCAGCAAGGTGTGGTCAGACAACAGCTCCACGGGCCCTGGCAGTCGGCGGTTTGTGAAAGCTGTGGACAACGTCTCCCTGGCTGTTGACGCGGGACAGTTGGTGGCGGTGCTGGGACCCCGTGGGGCAGGCAAGACCACTTTGCTGGACCTGGTCTTGGGTTCGAATACCCCGTCTGATGGATCGGTGAGTGCGTTTGGGTACTAGAGAAATAACGGGTGAAACATCTGTCAACAGCAAGGGTGATTAGGTATCGTACTGAATGACCCAGACGTCGTCAGCAGGTGGACTGTGAAAGAATTGAAGGCAGAATTTCACTCAAAGAATTACATATTGTGGCACTCGGCAGCCAAACAAACAGAAAAAAAACAAGACACAATACTAGCTTTTCAGATAAGAGCTGACATGGCCAAGAAAAACAATCTCACGCAAGTAATGTGCGATAGGAAAAATAGTGTCCAGAAACACCGTCATCTTAAAAAACCAGGGGAGGGGTATGTATAAGGGGGTGGGTAGTTTGTCCCTCCCCCTATTTGAGCTGACTTCGTTTTCAGCAGATTTTTTCCCTAGTGGTCAGTATAGTGTATGCGAAGGAACAGAATCTGGATACAGTCAGGCTGGACGAATCACTTTTGTTTAGACTGTGATACGACATGTCTTCTGCATTCAAGTATCCCACATTAGCTTTATGTCGACTCAAAACAACGAGATGATTTGTCTTTCTCACACACACACACACACACACACACGCACACACACGCACACGCACACACACACACACACACACACACGCACATACACACACACAGAGTTGAAAACGAAAAATAGTTTTCGTGCCATATAACAGTCATCCAAACGACAGTCATGCCATATGATAGTCATCCAAAAGACAGCCACTTGTCTGATCCTAAGAGACAAGAGTCCTGCGATATTCCTTCTATTGTGAGCGATTCGTTGGGACTTTGTGATCTGATTTTTTTTTTATATATGTTTCCCTGTAAGGGGACATTGGGGGGAGGGGAGGTGAGGGGGGGGGGGGGGGGGGGCGGCGGCAGAGATGTCAAGAGAAGAGGCAAGACGTTTCAGTTTTAAACATTTTATGTTTGTGTGTTATGCGTGAGCACGTGCGCGCATGTATATGCGCACGTTCATGTGACGTGTGTGTGCATATGTGTGTGTGTGTGTGTGTGTGGGCATGCAAACATGTGTGTTGGCGGCGAGTTTGTGCGATTATAAGTGTGCAAATCCCAGTTTCTCCTTCATTGCCACTTCCAATCCCATCAACCGCTGCCCTGTCCTCTGTACCACGCAAGCCCCGCTGTCGGATGAGTAGTACACCACAAGGATTTCTTAATGTGTGTAGCTGCACACGTGGACACGGAGAAGGTAGGGGCTGGACAGTGGAAGGAGGGAATGGGACAGACGGGGTACTGTCCTCAGTATGACCCTCTCTGGGCCCCGCTCACCGTCGACCAGCACGTGCTTCTCATGGCCGATCTCCAGGGTCTTCACCGTCATGACTTGGACAGCTTCAAGGAAAGGTAAGGGCAAGAGGAAGGCGGGGTGGGTGCGATGGAGGGTGGAGGTGGGGTGGGAGGCTAGATTGAGCTTGATGTGGTCTGGCAAAGGCGGTGTTTGAGTCACACACATCTCATCAGCAAAAGCCACTGTCGAGACTCTAATCATATATTATTTAAGTTGGTGTTGAATGTGGTGACGTAGTGTGACCGGAGCGTGAGTAGATTGCTCACAGAATTTACCAACTGTCATTTACATTTTGATGTTCAAGTTCTACCAGAACACCAGCTGCTGTGTTATAGTGGTCAGAGTCACGGACTGCAGCTTGGCAGGTGGTGGGGTCCAATCCCTTTATAAGGTTTGAATTTCCCAACTTAAAACGGTTGTCAATATCTGCGCTAGTAAGATATCCACCAGAAGGGACACGCCTTGAGACTCTTAACCATCCATGAAGAGCAAGTTCTAATCCCAGCACAACCAAAAATATTTCTGACTGCAGAAAAACATTTAGGAGTTATGATCTGTATGTGACCAGGCCTCAGTTCAGGGCCGAAACACTTGATTGAGAGGGGTTCCGGCAGGGGATGGGGGATAGTGCCACTTGGAGGAAGGGGGTGGGGGGAGGGACAGGGAGTGGGAGTATTCGGGACAATAGGCAATGTAGCGTTTTTCTCACAAGGCCTTAAAACAGTTCACAACTCAGACTGGAAAGTTTGGGGACACAGAAAAAGACAAGTGGACAAGTTATCAGGTATATTGTTTGAGCACTGGCTCTGCAGAGCCACACGTTATTCCTCAGTCTTGGGGCGTCACCAAGCCACAGGCACGTCACTGACCAACCAGTGCCGATGCGCTTGGTATGACATGAAGAGGCACAACAGGCGCTCCCAGAAGGCACCTGCAAGATCAGTTCCAGTTGGCAGCTGACTCCAGAGTCACTGGACAATTAGGTGTTCTTGGACAGGAGCTGTACAGGTTGACAACGCCCCAAGGAGGATGAGATCAAGTGCGTAAAGGTTGTTCAAGGCTTCTGCCCTCACTGACTTCACCGAGAGTCCACGAGAGATTGGATGGATAAAAAATGGGTCAAAGATGGACGTACGTCTGAAGTGTCTTTAAACACATGAATTGACATTGATGAAGTCTATATTTAGGATAATGTTCATGCCTAATCATCAGATTGTTATGTTTGAAAACCTGCTATTAAATGGAGTATCATGACAGTTGACTTGCATAATTATTTTTTGGTAGTTGTTGTTTATTGTGAGTGTGCAAAAATGTCACGTTTCAGGAGACTGTTATGTCAGACAGTATATATTTGGCATGGCCACATTAGACTGCATGAGAATGCTGCAAGTGTTCAATGGCCTCACTGAAAACAGGACTGTAACGGCTGATGGGTAGGTATGTGTATTTATATGACACTGAAGTCTGCACTTTCCGATTTCAGTTTGTACCACGACTTGGATTTGGACAGCTACCAGTGGCAACAGGTCATACAGCTCTCTGATTGTGAGAAACGAAAGGTATGTGAAATCTGGCATATTGGCCTTCTTTTATGTCTCACTCGTGCTTTTTTTATTTCTGTAATTCTTTTTCCACTTTCCTTCCTTTACTTCTGGATGTCTGTTCGTTCTTTCTGTAAACGTGACATAGATGTAAACTGTTGCTTACATTTGCGTAAACTTGATACTTCTCCCTGGGGCACTTTTTGTCGTTAAAGATCATGGATATTGGTGAAAGTGTAATGTAAATGACTAAGGTGAAAAGAGAGTGGAGCTGGGTACTGGGGAGGGTGGGGGTGAGGAGAGGAGGGGATTGTGATGATGGCAGTTGAAGATTGGTTTTATGATGGCTATGACTGACAGAGACTCTCTGACCATGTTGCAGTTGAGTTTCGCCATGAGCATGCTAGGTCGGCAGTCAGCCATGATTCTGGATGAACCCTCTTCCGGCATGGATCCCCGCTCTCGCCGGTTGTACTGGTTAGTGGTCTCTGGGTGTAATGTCCCCTCTTTTCCTCGCTCAACATCTAAGCCAAAGTTTGCATTAACATCTGGGGGTATGTTACAGTGAACATTACTGTGTCACCAGCGCGAAAGGGGGGTGGTGGTGGGTGGTGGTGGTCGGGGGGGTCTCCGCAAAAAGGAGTTAATGAACTCTACATTACTACAGTAACGTGACTGTCCTCAAACAGGAGGTGAATGGTGTTTATGTACAATTTGGGGCAATGTTTACACAGAATGATATTAACCTTTATAATAGAAAAAGAAAAAATGACCTCAGCGAAGAGATGTTAGATTCAGCCAAATACAGACATAAATGCACCAATACAAAGTCCAAGACTTTATTTATTATTCTTTTTTTTCATTTTTTAAGATCTTTACAACAACAACAAAACATACAGCCTACAATAAGAGAGGAAAAAACTCCAGCGCCATGTCAGGACACAATATCACTTTCAGGTAAAGTCAATGATACACAACATTGCAGCTAAGTTTTAGCGTTGTCCATGAAACAGAACGTTACAGCTAGGTTAGATCACCGTCCATGACACAAAGTTGTCACTGCTAGGTTAAGAGTATTGTTAACAACACACGCTGTTATAATTAGGTTAGGGTATTTTTCATAACACACAATGTTGCAACTAGTTTTTGCCCATTGTCCACAATACACAGTGTCACAGCTACGTTAGAGTATCGTCCATAATACACAATATTACACCAAAGTTAGAGTACTGTCCATAACACATTATTATGTCACGGCTACGTTGGAGTGTTGTCCCTGCTTCCAATCAGTCTGATGCTTCCTCGCCTTCAGCTAAATAGAGCAGGTGGCCGTCCTCAGAACACCAGCCACACCACCAGACCCCAATCGCAGCTGATAGAAAACTGAATGTTCAGGTTAAAAATCAGGTTTTCCGTGAATTCGACCAGCCCCACTGGGAAGGGCACCACACAGCCCCCAGTCAACAGCCATGGCCTCTTCATAACACGGAGTGAAATGGCTGAAAGTCCCAAACCACCAACAAAAATGCTTGTTCACCATGGATCCAGTGTCACCACACACTGACACGGTTTAAAATTTGCAGGTTTGAGGACACTCTTACTGCCGTGCAGGCAGTTTGAGTAAACTCGTTGAGGAATCTTCCCTGACTCTTAACACCGAAACACTGGCCCCGTTTCAAGCATTTCTGCTTCATTCGAACTTGAACACAAATCGCGCTTTGATGGCCCATTCCCAAGTTCTAGCTCATTTGAAGTATGAACATCAGACTACTGTTGCTGACTGCAGACCAAACGCCTGTCTGAAGCAACACAGCTTCTCAGACAAAAGCAGGAAGGGACTAGCCTATCCCCAGACAATCGCCATTCTCCCAGGAAGCCTCCTATCCGGAAGAGTCTGTTTCTTGATTGCCGTCTGCTTCAAAGTAGCGACAAAAAAAAAAAAAAAAAAAAAAAACATTAAATGCAAATAGACTTGAACCCTTTCCAAATTTTGACAATATGTACGTCCGCACAACAACAAATTCCTCAGAATTGTGACCACGAAATAAAACCAAAGAAAATGCAGGAATATTGATCCCAGGGGGGGGGATGGAAAATGGCGACATTTCGAACCATAAGTTCTTTGAAGGCAAGAAAAACTATCGTACTAGGCCGACATACGTCATAAAGTTTCATGACGTGTGTAAAAAAAGAAACTTTAAAACGAGGCAGTGCCAGAAGAAGAAAAGGGGGGGGGGGGGGGGGGGGGGGGGGGGTACATGCGCAAATTACATACGAAAGAGAGCACAAAAAAGCGGAGTTCCACACTCAGTGGATCTCTGCAGGAAAAAAAATGCACGTGACTATCTGACACGAGGAAGAAAAAAATGTATTGTTTGGAAGCGCGTTTATGAGCATACAAGAACATGCTCGCGCGCGCGTGCGCACACACACACACACACACACACACACACTTAGGACACACTCTTTGAACGCCAGTGTCCAGTAAAAAAAAACACATCAGGCTCAGACCCCGTTAGCACTATCGGGAGAAGGAAGAGGAGACGGCAATTTTATGCAGTGAAGAAGGAAGGGAAGCAACTATACGGAGGCAGATTAGAGCCCCTGAAGAGTCGGCGTAGATGGCCCATGCTCCTTTGGGGTTTTATGCAATATATCAGTGCCTCCACTCACAAGGTAGTTGACTGAATTCCGTGAATCACGTCGCCTGACGTAATGCTACTGTTAGTAACTAAAATGACATGGAGACGAAGCTTGCACAATCTAGTTTCTAGTTCAGCCTCTTTCCGTTTAAAATCCGCTTTATCTTCCATATGAACAAGATGATGATGATTATGTTCGTCCTTCGATTTCGAAGATGACCATGACTTCAATCTCAGATGGAAGATCGCTGATTGTGGATTCGCAGGTGGCTGGTGAGGCCAATCTGGGCCGGAAGGAATGCCCACATGTGGGTGGGTGCTACAGTAGAGGTGGAGGTAGCTCTGGCCTTGCGCGCGATTCCCTTTCTCTCAGCTTCTGCTGTGCATCTCTTCTCTGATGTATATGCACCCTTTGTGATGCTGCTTCGCCAGGTAGGGTGGTCCAGGGCAAGCGACTCCCAGGTGTTGAGGCAGATGTTCAGGCCTTTGAGAGACACTTTGATGCAGTCCTTGAAACGTTTCTTCTGCCCCCCAACTTTGCGCTTGCCCTGACTCGGTTCTCCGTACAGCAGTTGTTTCGGCAGTCGACTATCTGGCATTCTGACGCTGTGGCCAGCCCATCAGAACAAGATAAATGTCGTCTGAAAGGGCTGGAGGTCGTAAAGCAAATATTTGTTAGATATCTTCAGCCACTATTTTTACCCCATGCGCCTAAGGCAGAAAACACTCTCTTAATTGTAGGAAGAACCGTCGACATAAATACGATCCAGAACATAATGACTGCAATGATTTTTTGGCAAACTGGAAATCACCAGTTTAATTTGTTATTCATTTGTTGTGTTCAATTTTTTCCGTTCATAGCAATAAAGGATACGAGTGTGATGAAAAACGTGTACGCAGAAGTTTTGTCTGTTTAATTAGTAGTTTTGTGTGTGTGTGTGTGTGTGTGTGTGTGTGTGTGTAGGGACGCAGTGAAACACTTCCTGCAGTGCAGTGAACGCAGTGGGGTGGTCAGTACCCGCAGTGTGGAGGAGGCCACCACGCTCTGCTCACGCCTCGCTCTCGTCGTCAATGGACGAATCCAGTATGTCCTTGTCCATGGCCGACCGTCTGCCTGCTTGTCTGGCCATTCGTTGTCTGGTTGTCCACCTCTGTCTTTATCCATCTCCTCTCTCTGTCTTTTTGTTTTTTAAACTCTCTGTATCTTCGTCGCTGTGTCTGATTCTCTCTTTCTGTGTCTCTGTCTCTATCTTTCAACTTTTCAGCCTTGCTTTGTGTCACCCCTCGTTTCCCCGGCGCATTCGCAACACACACACACACACACACACACACACACACACACACACACACACAGCGCGCGATCGCGTGCGCGAACGCGCGCGCGCGCATGTAGTATGTGGCGAGTTCAACAATAACAGATTCACGCATTCAAGCTTAAGTAAATGACAGACTCATTTCATTTCGTGCTGTACGTTGTGTACTTGTAACTAGGAAGAAACCACAGTTGCCGGGAGTTATGGGTAATACATTTATGTGTCATGGCACATGCGCAATACATGTAAATGGTCTCGATGTCGTCTGCTAGTTATCATTGCTACATCTCCCCTCTTAAAAAAAAAAAAAAAAAAGAAACCGGACCTGGGACTACTTTTATCAATGTACGTCTATATTGATAAAAATTATTTTGTGCATATTACCATATCATATATTCACAGAGGAGCAGGGTCTTTCTTACCCGAGTCTCTGAATTTAACTTTATATTCATAGAGGAGCGGGGTCTTTCACCCGAGTCTCTGAACTTGTTTTCACACACTTAAGCAAATTAAGAAATTTCAATAAATTATAAGGACAGATCCAAGTATCATTGGGAATTTCTATAAGCTCAGTTTTTTTTGGTGGTCGCACAAGTCGACCACTTCTGGTAGTGTATGATTTTTCAGAATGCCTGTCCTCATGTGGTTCTTGTGATTTGGGGTAGTTGTTTGGTGGTGGAGTGACTGGTGATGGTGGGCTTATACAAGGGTCACTGTTAAAATGTGGGGGGTGGTGGTAGTGGGGTTCACTGGAGTGGGTATTTGACTGGTTGTTTTTTTCAGCCTCCTGAGGTTCTTTTTCTTGAACTGGTACTCTCTGAGGAATCTGACGTATGTGGAGTCGATTTCGCCTCATCAATTGTCCTGTGGGTTTCTCAATCACAAAAGACCTTGGCTCTGTGCATTTCCTGACAACAGTTCCCTCTTTCCATTTCCTTTGTTGTTCTGGACACGGATTTTCTGCCCGGGAATGAGTGGAGGCAGGTAAGTGGCTGATTTGTCAAAGTATCTCTTTTGGTTTTCTTGTCGACGCTGTAGTTCTTCATGAATCCTTTCATGGTCTAATGTTGTGGTTTTGTGGGCAAGACTGGTGGGAAGGTTCGCTTTTGCTTTTCTGCCAGTCATAATTTCAATGGAGCTTGGAAGATGTGCAGAAATGGGTGTTGTCCTGAGGCAAAGCAATGCGAGTTCAGGGTCAGTGTTGGCCTCAATAGACTTGGCTAATGTATCTTTTTCACGTCTTGACATGACGCTCAATAAATCCGTTGGATCTTGGTATCGGGGTGAAGAGGTGACGTGGACAAAGTTCCATTGTTTTGCAAAACGGGCAAATGCCTCAGCACTAACTGAGGTCCATTGTCACTCATGACTTTTGATGGAATTCCATGTTCAGCAAATATTTGCCTCATAGCCTTGACTATCACGCTACTCCCAGTGTCCTGTCCAAGTTTGCGGACTATGAAGTATTTGCTGTAGTAGTCAGCAACTAACAGGTATTCTGATCCCTCAAAATGAAAGAGATCTGCTCCAAGAGTTTCCCAAGGTCGTTGGGGTATTTCATGTGGAATCATTTCCTCTTTTTGCTGAGATGGTTGATGTTCCTGGCATATAGGACATCTCTTGATGAGGGACTCAATGTCTTATTGATGTTGTTCCAGTATACTGACCCTTTGGCTCTCAGGGTGGTCTTTTCTACACCCTGATGTGCATAGTGCAGTTGGTCAAGAATAACTTCCTTCTGACTGACTGGAATGATTATTCTAGATCCTTTCAAAATGAGTCCATTTTCTATGGATATTTCATCCCTGAACGCCCAATAGGTCCGGATATTTCTCAGGAACATCCTTGATGTTTTCAGGCCATCCACTGATAATAATCATCTCTGCTAGGGCAATGAGAGCAGGATCAGCTTTGGTTTCTTCTCTGATAGTTTTGATGCGTTCTTGAGAAAATCCAACAATATCTACTCTCACATCCAGATCTATTGTTTCACTGTTTTTCTTATTTGGCAATCTTGATAGAGTGTCAGCTAATGTCATTTCTTTGCCTGGTTTGTATTTCACCTCAAACTGATATCCTTGCAGTTTTAGCATCATCCGTTGCAGCCGTGGTGGTGCCTGAGTCAGTGGTTTTTGGAAAATCATCACAAGGGGTTTGTGATCAGTCAATATCATGAATTTCCGACCATAGAGGTACGTATGAAATCTCTGTACACCGTAGACGATTGCTAGCATTTCCCGTTCTATGCATGCGTATCGCGTTTCCGTGTCAGACAGCGACTTCGAGGCATAGGCAACTGGTAGTCCGCCTTGTGTGACGCTTGCTCCAAGTCCTTTGATGCTAGCATCAACCTGAAGAATGGGTTCCATTTGAGTGTCGAAATACTGTAATGTCGACTCTTCAGATATTGTTTGTTTCAGTTTCTGAAAACAGTCTTCATGATGTGTCTCCCATAAGAATGCTGCATCTTCTTTGAGAAGCGCGCGTAACATTGAAGACTTCTCAGCGAGGTTCTCGATGAAGGGTGAGAGATATTGAATGAAGCCTAAGAACTCTTGTAGTTCCTTTTTTGAAGTGGGTGATTGCATGTTTTTCAAGTCATTGACTTTATCTGGATCTGGAAGCACACCGTTGGCTGTATATTTCATGCCAAAGAATGTGATAGAGTCAGTTTTAATGTCACATTTTTCTGAGTTGAACATTAGACCACTCTTTTTTTTGCAACCTCCATCAAGTTTCGAATGACTTTCTCATGTTCTTCATCTGATGTTGCATAAACAACAATGTCATCCGTTATGCCAACAGCTCCTTCAACTTGGTCCAGGATCTGGTCCATTTTTAGCTGAAAAATGTCTTGAGACACCGATAGTCCAAAGGGAAGTCTTTGGAAACAGTACCTTTCCAAAAGGTGACTGGAATGTTGTTAGCAGCTGTGATTCTTTGTCCAGTTTTACAGCCCAGTATCCTGATTTAGCATCAAGTTTTGAGAACACTTTGGCTCCTCTGAACAGGTGAGTCAGTTCTTCTGTTGTAGGAACTTTGTGATGGGGTCGTTTGAGGGCTTTATTCAGATGTCTTGGGTCCAGACAGATACGTATCTCTCCGCTTTTCTTATGGGAGTATGCAAGGCTGGAAACCCAATCAGTGGGTTCTGTCACTTTTCTGATGACACCATCCTGTTCCATTTGGTCCAGCTTGGCTTTGATGGCGTCTTTGAGTGCAATTGGAGTTTTTCGAGGGGCATCAATATGTGGCTGAACATCAGGGTCCGTGAAAAGTTTGACTTCCCCAGGAAATTCTCCTATTTTGTCAAACTGTCCTGGGTATTGTTGTATGAGATCATTCACATTGTTGATATCTTGATGGTTGTCATTCATACTGTGCTGATCAATGCATTTAGCATTGACATTGCAGTTCATTGTCACCACTTTCCAGACTTTCACACGATGGAAGGCCAATTACTGCAGGGCCCGCAACATTCACAATGTAGAATTTTGTTTGTTCCCATGCAGATGTTTTGAATTGACATGGTATCGAAGTAATACCATAGCACGGTATGCTAGTCCCGTTATAGGCTGTCAATCTCACCTGGCTCGCTGTTCTTGCGATTTCCCCTTACAGGTTTTCCATCTTTTGTGGTGCGATCAGGAAACATTTGCTTAAATAGCCTGAGTGGAAGGGTATTCCCTTGAGCGCCAGTGTCCACTTTTAGGCCAAGATTATGGACACCAGGACGAGATGACAACTTTACATTGAGTGTGACGAAAGCCTCATCTCTTGACTTCACAGAGGATATTTGTATGTCATTGAATGATAGCATTCCAAAATCTTCTGCAAGTTCATCATTGTGCTCCACATCATGAACTTTTCGCTGCAACCTTCTCTCTTGTTGTCCACCTCCGTGTGTTGTCTTTTGTAGGCTTCTCTCATTCCTGATCTACTGCTTTTGCCCAGTGGTTGAGTTTCCCACATTTATTACATTTTGTTCCAAATGCTGGGCATGTTCTCGGTTTGTGTCTACCTCCACAATTGTTGCATGCAGCATACGGGTTTTGTATTCCATCTACCTCCATTTCTTTTTGTTGCATGTCATGTAACTGTTTTACATGTGCTGTTGTGGCTTCTTCATACGTTCTGCCTAATACGAGTGCATCTTTCAATTTGAAGTTTTTGTCTTTGGAGAGAATAGCTTTCCTGAAGTCATCATCAGTGTTCCCTGCTGTTATCAGTTCAAGGATGCGCTCATCTTCTTCTCCTTCTCGAAAGTCGCATTTCTTAGCTTGCAACTTTGCTCTGTTTACAAAATCATCTAAGGATTCTCTCTGCTTGCTTGTCTGAGTCCCATGAGTTTTAGTCTACTCACACGGAAATTTTCTGCTGGCTCAAGCTGTTCTTTGAATTTCTGGAGGATAATCTCTGGGTCTTTTTTTCTCACCATCGGTTAAAGTCCAGGCATTGTATCGCCGTAGGCCTTCCTCTCCCACTTGTAGGAGTATGTGAGTACTATCTCCTCCTTGTCAGTGATTTTCTTTGCTTTCAAATATAATTTAATTCTTTGTTCAAATATTTTGAACGCATCAGATAGGTTGTCTGATATCCAGTCCATGCGTGGCATAGAATGGTCCATTTTTGATTTCAGGAATCTTGTTTGTTTTCTTTTACTGTTAGATTATACCGCTCCCTTGAATGAATTAATTAGTATGCTGATTACACAGGAAACTGTCCCATATAAGTCAACACTGGTCCGCATGCCAGTTTCCAACAAAACATCCGCCACGAGTTCGAGTTAAGGTTGGTTAACCGTTAGAGGCTGTCGGCACGAAGCATCCAGAATCCCGCGAATCGTCGTAGGTCAATAAACGAAGTTCCTCATTTCTCTCCGTTTAGTAAAATGTTCATGTACTTACAGTTAATCCTCGTTCGCTGCCACCATGTAGTATGTGGCGAGTTCAACAATAACAGATTCACGCATTCAAGCTTAAGTAAATGACAGACTTCATTTCGTGCTGTACGTTGTGTACTTGTAACTTGGAAGAACCACAGTTGCCGGGAGTTATGGGTAATACATTTATGTGTCATGGCACATGCGCAATACATGTAAATGGTCTCGATGTCGTCTGCTAGTTATCATTGCTACAGCGCACACACACACACACACACACACACACACACATAAACAAACACAAAACACACATGTATTTCACACACACACACACACACACACACACACACACATACACGCTTGTTGGTACGGACCACAATTTTGCGCTGGACTGGTGCGGATATAAATACGGATATCAGTCATGTCCTGGACTGGTATGGACATGAATTTCACACGTGACTGGTTCGGACATGATTCTTGCACTTAATCAATATGGACATTAATCTCGCACTTGACTTACAAGTATGCACGAGAATATCGTACTTGATTGGTATGCGTATAGATCTTATACACGAACTGGTGTGTGTGTGTGTGTGTGTGTGTGTGTGTGTGTGTGTCGTGCATCACTGGTACGGACGTGGATTTTGTGCTTGCCTGATACGGACTTAGATCCCAAGTTTGCTTGCAAAAGATGTAGATCTTGTACTCGACTGGTGGGGCTGTAGATCTCGTACTCTATTGGTGGGGATATAGATCTCGTACTGTATTGGTGGGGATATAGATCTCGTACTCGACTGGTGGGAATGTAGATCTCGTACTCGATTGGTGAGGATATAGATCTTGTACTCGATTGGTGGGGATATAGATCTCGTACTCGATTGGTGAGGATATAGATCTCGTACTCGACTGGTGGGAATGTAGATCTCGTACTCTGTTGGTGGGGATATAGATCTTGTACTCTGTTGGTGGGGATATAGATCTCGTACTCTGTTGGTGGGGATATAGATCTCGTACTCTGGTGGTGGGGACATAGATCTTATACTCGAAAGGTGGGGATATAGATCTCTTACTCTATTGGTGGGGATATAGATCTCGCACTCGATTGTTGGGGATATAGATCTTGTACTGGACTGGTGGGGATATAGATCTTGTAATCGACTGGTGGGGATATAGATCTCGTACTCGACTGGTGGGGATATAGATCTCATACTCGACAGGTGGGGATATAGATCTCGTGCATGACTAGGACGGAAGTAAACCTCGTGGTGGACGTATGCCGATACAGATTTCACACGCCCTTGATTGGTACGGATATGGATCAAATGCTTGACTGATGGGGCATGTATCTCATGCTTTACTGGCACAGATATGTGTATTACGTTTGGCGTGAAGGGATCTATCAAGTCTGAACTGAAGAGGGGATTGGATGGGTCCTTCTTCAGTCAACGCCTGCTGAGCGCGAAAATAAAAACGAGGAGAGGATCATCTTCGAAGCCCTCCTGTTTTTAGTGAAGACTGTATCCTCATGGCATATCAGGAGACTGCACTGCACTGCAGTTGATTGTGACACGTTTTGCGAGGGGTCCCGCCTCTTTGGCCTTACCACCGGCCCTAGCAAAACAGAAGTACTGTGTCGGGCCACCACAACGTGTGCAGGTCGTCACCCCGCCATCTCTATCCAATAAACAGAGCTGAAGACTGCAGAGGCATTTCAGCGCCTCGGTAGCGCGATCTCCGGCTATAGTTCCATTTTGACAAGGAAACACATGCCTGGATTTGCAAGGCAAGGCAAGCCCTGCGATCTCGTGTGTCGTACCAACACAACAATCGGCATGGATTAAAGGGAAGACGCATAAGACAGTTGTCCTCATCAGCCTTCTCCACGGACGTTAGACGGGGATCTTGTTCAGACGACACATCAAGATACTGGAATGCTTCCACATATACAGGATGGTTCTGAAATGAATTTGTATTTGGCCGCGTGTGCCTCGTACTTGGCTTGTATGGGCGTGCCCTGCTTGGTTGGTATGAGGATGGATGTTGCATTGACTCTCTGTCTAAATTCATCTGTTGTATTGCGTATTTTATGCCTCTACAGGCAGCATTGAAGATCCAAGGCTGCCCAAACGTCTGTCACGGGATCTTTAAGACAACCGTTCACAATTTTAAGGACTGTGGGACAGACCACCACTTGTGTAGGAAAGTATCGTCAAAGCAGGCCTGTCTGCGTTTCCCGCTCTCAACCCATTTTTTTAGGCTTAAGGTGTGTGCTCAGCAGAAGTTGTTTCTTACCAGCCTTGTGTGTGCAGGCACCTGGGAACGGAGGAGGAGCTCAAACGCAGATGCCGCCAGACCTTCAGCCTGGAGGTGAGGTTCAGGAGCTGGCAGGAAGGAAGTCAGCAGAGGATGGACATGCTGCTGCTGCTCCTCAAAAAGAGCACTTCCCCAGCCTGACCCTGGTGGAGCATTTCCATCAGCGCGCCCTCTGCAGGGTGCACCTTACTGCCTCGGACCTGTCCTTGGCCAGCACCTTCGACGCCTTGGATACCGGTGAGTGGCGGTAGAGTGTGTGTGGGAGGGGGTGGGGGTTGGGCAGACTAAGGTGGTGAGAGGAAGGGGAAGAGAAGTGGTGATGTCAGGGCACTCATTTCTCATTCAGTGCTTACAGCTCAGAAAGTGAAAGTCATACCAATCAAAAAAAAAAAAAAGAAAGAAAAAAAAAGAAGAAAATTCACCGTGATTTACAAAATGTACAACAGCTGAATTGTTGACATCATTCGAGCTAATAAAATTAGGCCTAGGTGAGGCTGTCATTCTTTCCGTTTACTTTATCGGTCCTAGGTTACAGAGCAAGTTGCACGTAAATACCACAGACCAAAAGACATGAAAAAAAAAAAAAGGAAGCAAAAAGTAAGACAAGAGAAAATAGATAAAATAAAAAAAAGGATCACGTTAGCAAATAACACCGCAGAATGGACGGAGTGCTCATTCCGATGTTTATTTCGTACACTTTCACTAACTGATCACCAAACTACAGCAATGTAGCAAGCACGGTGTGCAGTCTAACATGATACAAGACAGTATGAAGACACGTCCCAGAAGTGAAAATGGGGTCGGGAACACAGAGAAGACAGACTCCGGTAAAGGTGCAGGAAAAAGATAAAGTCACAGATGGACACAGGAGGGACATGGCTAGCACAGAAATTCTATAGGGTGGGAATTCAGTTTCCCTGTGCGGAGTATAGACGCTGTCAGAGATATGTTGATATTTCAGTGTTGTCGTCGGATCATTGCAATGTTCACACATATTTCTCATGGATTTTTTTTGCTTAAAACCAATCTAACGGACTGGTTGTATATTGGATATTAAAAACGAACCGTATTGTAGAACCACGCTGGCTGGTGAAATTAAACAGATTTATACAACTGATGCTGACAAGACGTAAATTTAGGGGGTCGAGTTTATAAAGATGCAGTTCAAGATAGAAAAGACATATAAAGTAGAATGCCCGCTATGTAGGTATGCCTTGGACAGCAAGGTTCATTTTGCTCTGTGTCATTCTCTTTCTGACGGCCCGAGGTGCAGCGTCATTCCAGCCAGTTTATACAACAATTCCAGGGACTTCTTACTGACATGATTTGTGACTTAGAAAAATGATTCATTGTACACGTAAAGGGGTATAATGGTTTTCACACGTGTTTCATAAGAAAAAAGTGCGCTCTTTCTCTCTCTGATGATACCCGCTTTTGAAGGTTATGATTTTAACTAAGTATTCTGTTGAGGTGTAGAGCATAAATCAGTTTCAAGTCCGATGACCTCATGCACATTAGGATCACTCCTCCACGGAGGTTACATTTACCTCCATGTCTGCTGGTTGGTTTGTCACTCAGCAGCAAGACGACACAAAACTGAGAACAAAAAAACTGTTAATAGGGAAACTGGGTTGTCCACCAGAGAGATTTCAAGTTTCAAGTCCGATGAAAGATGACCTCATGCACATTAGGATCACTCCTCCATGGAAGTTACATTTACCTCCATGTCTGCTGGTTGGTTTGTCACTTAGCAAGACGACACAAAATGAGAACCAAAAAAACTGTTAATAGGGAAACTGGGTTGTCCACCAGACAGACTGTGGCCCCAGGACAAAGCCATGACTTTTGGGGCCGATCCAGATCAGATGACCGATCCAGGATCTGTTTGACATTGTCGGCAGTCTGCGTTGTCTTGGGCGCTTTTCCAGTTTACAAAGTTACTAATATTCACATCTCTTCAGGCTTCGGGCAAAGTTGGTCCTGTTCTTTTCTGTTCTGTTAATTCTTTTTGTGTCATGCACACATTCTGTCAGTGTTGGATTTGTCAGTTAGTCATTCCTTCAGCTACATTCAACAGGTCATCTTTAGAAACAATGTGTTTGGGCGACACAAAGAACAGAGTTTTACAGTGGATTTAGACCAAGGTCCTGCTTTTGTTTGTCTCACTTCTCTTCCTTTGGTTTGTCTGTTTTACTGAGGTTACTTTCTTATAAATGTATCTAAAAGATGGATTTCACGAAAAATGGTCCGGCGGTGCCTTTGAATAACTACTTCACAGTTTACGACGTGAACTTTCGTATAAATATATTCTTTCCTCATATTCGTGCTTGTGTCTTGTAACATCACCTTTTTCTGTGACCAAATGACAAAGTTGTTTACCTTTTCCTCAATTCCTCATATCCATGCTTTCGTATTGCAGCGTCATCTGTTCTTTGACCAGATGACCCATTTTGGTATCCCCTCTTACACTGACCCTGTGTTCACTGTGTACATGTGTGTGTGTGTGTGTGTGTGTGTGTGTGTGTGTGTGTGTGTGTGTGTGTGTGTGTGTGTGTGTGTGTGTGTGTGTGTGTGTGCGCGCGCGCGCGCGCGCACGTGCGCTCTGTGCAGTCAAGCGGACCTTGGAGTTGGAAGAGTTCACCTTCAGCCAGTACACCCTGGATCAGCTCTTCTTGGACCTCAGCCGTCAGCAGAAACAGGGTGACAGCAAGTTCCTTACCCTTGATGAGCTCCTCCCCAAGCCTCCTTCCCAACACCCACACCCACCTCACCTCAACCGACCACCACCACCACTCCCGACGCTTCAGTGGGCGTGGGCAACACAGACCCCGTTCAGCAGCCCCGTGACGCCAAGGACGAGGCGGGGCTAGTTGTCAGGATGACGTCAGCGACGCGGACGCCGCGGTGGGGATGGTGGTGATTCACCACTACAACGGGGACGACGGAGGAGGAGGCGTGGCCTGCGGAGAGGAGGGGGAGCTGCAAGGGGCAGGGGCAGCGGCCCCCGTGGTGTTCAGTCTGGATGGGGTGGACAACCTGGCCTTCACCACGGATGGTCACGATCCTCCGGAAACTCAGACCTCGCTGTGATCAAAGACTGTTGAGTTAGCTCAGTATGGACAAACAGCTCACACTGTGTCACGGATGGTCACGATCCTCCGGAAACTCAGAACTCACTGTGACCAAAGACTGTGAGTTAGCTCAGTACAGACAGACAGTTCACAATGTGTCACGGATGGTCACGGTCCTCCGGAAACTCAGACCTCGCTGTGATCAAAGACTGTTGAGTTAGCTCAGTACGGACAGACAGCTCACAATGTGTCACGGATGGTCACGATCCTACGGAAACTCAGACCTCGCTGTGTCGAAAGACTGTGTTGAGTTAGCACTGTATGGACATCTCGGAGTGTGTCACAGATGGTCACAAGCTTCCAGAAACTCAGACCTCGCTGTGTCCAAAGACTGTGTTGAGTTAGCACTGTATGGACATCTCGGAGTGTGTCACAGATGGTCACAAGCTTCCAGAAACTCAGACCTCGCTGTGTCCAAAGACTGTGTTGAGTTAGCACTGTATGGACATCTCGGAGTGTGTGTCACTGAAGACGACAGATGGCCATGGTTATCTTCTGAAAATGTGCTGTGGATATGTACGGATAAGTTGTCAAGGATGTCTACTGATGACCATGATTTGCCTTGGGTATGAATCAGCGAATTGCTATGTACTGTCTTTGACGATAACATTTACCACATAAATCTAACAACCATTCGCCGCGGTAATTTATTAATGGTGGCGATTTGTTGTGAATTTCTTCTGACGATAATAATTTGCTGCAGATATCTCTCGATGACGATGATTAGTTTTGGACATCAACTGATGATGATAATTTTTCCATGGGTGTCCACCATTCTTTTACAACGGTTGAAGGCAGCATGCATACCTGGATAATTTTCACTGAGACCATGTCTTACCAGTATAAGTCGTGATCAGTCATATCTATACAACTCTTCTTGGATATCTCTAGCAAGGGAGTGCCACCAAAGCATCACCAGGCACAGCGCTCTAAGACTGGCACCTTCATGGACAGCGCCCTGAGATGGGCGCCAGTATCCTCAAAGACACCCTGAGATGGGGGCCAGTATATCTTCAAAGAGAGTACTTGAAGATGAGCTCCTTCTCAGAGAAGCCATTCAGAGACACAAGCAGTCTTGAAATACAGCACTCTCAAACAAATATCGTGGAAACCCAGGGATCCTAAGGTGCCAGAGAGGAAGAACCAGTATTTTGAATACAAGTATGTCGTTTTGTTCCTAACATACTGTGTACAGGAAGCGAATAGACCAATAGCTGTCTCTCTCTCCACAGCAACAACGTGTTCACCGGTAAGAAGTCTGGATACTTGGGATGTTAGCAAACATCCAAATGTACATTGACAGTGATCTGTAAATGGGTGATCTGCTCTGTTGAATGTGGGGCGAAGAAGTCAGGTCTGAAAGACAATTTTACACGGTTTGTGGCGGTTATTCCTTCACGTTAATGATCTTCTCATTGCATCCACCCTACACACCACTGTTTGACTTGGACACCACAGTTGTGCATTCCACGGATATACGAGGGTTGCACATATAATTACTGGCAACTGAAATCGTGGTCGTTCATATAAACGACACTCTATTGGGGGACACCCCAATGACACATCATTCTGCCCAAACAATGGAAACTGCAGCCGGACACAGCTCTCGCTGCCTACCCTGTATTCAGTTCTACCTGGACACCCGCCACCATGAGTTTTGGGGTGCAAGCGAGAGGTGCCAAGGCGCATGACCCACAGTGGCCACAATTACGTACTGCCAGTGTCCCCGCTGTGCTGGACTGGGACAGTAGCGCCACCTGCGTGTTCAACACTTTTTCACCTTCATTTTCATCAAAGAGGTGATATTGCGTGCCAACTAGTCCATACACACGCTCAAATTCATCTGCTACGCTGCGAGACCACAGTGTGCTTCAGTTCAGTCTCGTCTGTATGTGTTCACCAGAGAAGCATAATGCGTCACTCTCTGCGGATACCAGTCATGCTTCTGGAACTATTCCTCCATTACAGTGCTCCCTATGCAGACGCCTGTATTGCCTTTATACCTGAGGTTATTATGCGGTAAGGTTTCTCCATACATACTATGGACACGAGCCATTTGGCCGAGGGTAAGGTTTCCTTGGCACTAATGGCAAGCATAATTTGAACATGATGATTGGCAATCGTGTGTCAGAGGATAAGGTTTCTTTGACACATCAAACATAATAATATGTAGACAATGACCGGCAGCCGTCAGTCAGAGGATGTAGGTTTCTCCAACAATTATGACGTGTACACCAATGAACACGATGACTGGCAGCCGTGAGACCAAGCATCCACTGCAACTGATCGTATGATTTCTTCGAGAAGATGTTACAGAGTGTGTACTAGTCCTGAGTACAGGCTACGCTATACGATCAGCTAAAGCCCAGAGCAACTGGTTGTAACTCGACGGAGAGAAAATGAAAAAGTATATTTGATGTGTTCAGCATGTGTTCATATAGTCATGCTGACTATGTGAAGAGCGCCTACCAGGGAGACGTGTTCAGTAGGAGTGCGAGGATTATCATGTGACCTGGGGGGGAGTCCACAGTCTACTTAACGCAGCGCGTGAATGTTATCATCAGTACAGGTTGTGTTCCTGGTCGTCGCGTGATCCAGACAGCGTAGATTGAATTGTATGGTGATGAGTAATGTTTGATAGAGAACACACCATTCTAGGTGTATATATAACACGCGTCTCGTCTCGTCGTTGTCAGCATCAGTCTTATGTTCATTCTGTTTTCTTGGCTTCTTCATCTCTGTCATCATTTTCAACATCGCCACCATCATGAATTATCTTTCTTGCATCGGACATTTTTCTTCCTTAGGATTTTTCAAAACTCAAACAAGTAAACGAATGAAAATGAAACGAAACCAAACCAAAACGTGAAAGCAAAGAACAAATGGGTCAAAAGCGAAGAATGAGAGCGGCCAATGTGTGACAGGAAAGGCGTTTACCTCTGACTGCATAACTGAGTCCTTTGTGAATGGCTAAATGTTCATGGCAGGCTGCTTCAGAAGATCTGTACATTTGTGTATTTCCCTTCATCTTGAAACCATTTTCTCTCCATGAAAATCGTTGTAAGTATCATTGTTACTTTGAAACAATCATGTGCATGAAGAAAGTAGTATTGACTACGTAAAACCAATCCCGGTCACAGATTCTCACACCGTGGGAGAGTGATTTACAACCGTGATCTTCCCAGAGCTCACAATGTTCAATGTCAGCAGTGAAAACATTCATGAAGGCAGCGTTACATTCAATCAAACACGCGCCATCCATGTGTTCAGTGCTAAATTTTAGTGCACGTGCACATCGGTCATAGTGACTGTTGTCATGAGTCATCAGGACGGGTTTCAAGGCCATTGACGGTAGATTACATCAACAAACCAAGTATCTTAAAAATGGATATGAAACATGTTCACAATTTCACTGGAAGATGTTAATTCTGACCCGATTGTAATTCTGACCCGTTCACAATAGGTTGATATTCTGTTTGTCTTCATTAATCCGGAGGATGAAGGGAACATGTATCTATCATGTTATCTAGACGGGGTAGAGTGTGGAGTGTCCGTCAATAATCCAGAAGATTAAGATGTTTTGATACTATGTTTATCTTGACTAAACCAGATATGTGTTTTGTTCTGTGTGCATGGAAGACGCGACAATGTGTGGGGTGTCCATCCATAATCCAAAGGAGGAGGGCATGTACGTGTTTTGTACCATGTATTAATATACACAACAAAGTGTGGAGTCTCCCTCGAAGGAATTCTCCACCCCATCTTTCCATAGTCTTTCAACTGTTGCAGTTTTAGTACACTATGCACTCCATCATGTACAGTTTATTTGTTGTAATTTGTTGTCTGAAGCTTATGAGGGTAGGTAATGTGTGACTATTCACGCTAACAGACGTAACTGTTCAACAAAAATGCGTTTCTGTGAGCTGGTAATTCTAGGCACTGACTGGAACTGACAGAAATGGCAATTGTGCGAAAAGTGTCGCCTGACTTTTGTAGTTTTGATTGAAGCACGTTTTACCACCTTTTCATACATTGCAACGTCATTAAGTCAAAGAAGTTTGCTGTAAAGAGTTTCTTACAGTCACTCAAATCATACAAACTGGACCGAGACAGGTAGATTGCTGTAAAAGGTTTCCTGTTGTTCAGTCATACAGGCCGAGTCATCATTGCATTCCAGTATCACCAGACGGATAGACCGCTGTAAAAGGTTTCCTAAACGTCAGATTGTACAGATTTGGATCGTCAGTGCATAACAACATGCGCTGTCTGAAAGGTGATGTTCGCGACACTCGCCCTGCGTTAAGCCTGAAGCTGGCCTTCAAAAGAACCCACTGGCTGAGAAACGAGGGGTCACTGGTCTGCTTCTGGTCATCAGTGTGTCCAGGCTGAGGCCTGAACGAGATTTGACATGCACTACCTCTGTAGTCCAGGCAAAGCAGTGTCATTTTCTGTTCCCACTTCGGGCATTAAAAATAGATTATCAACAAATACAAAAGTAACACCTGTTAAAAAAAAAGTTAAAAAAAAACGCTTTCACCTCTCATGCACTCCCTTTGCTACTCCCACACCCCCCACCTCCATACAAAAAATAGAAGAGAGAGAGAGAGAGAGAGAATCGTTTTGTGTTTGGAAAATGAGTTTATCTGATCAGTTTATACATTACAGCCATGACAAATAACAGCTTGTGCAGTTGATTTTAGTTTATATCAAGTACAATAGAAACAAGAATACGTCAGTGAAGCCTGTAGAAGAGACACGCTTCATTCAGTTTAATGTGTACAGGTTTTGATCTGCTTTTGTGCATTGAGGTTCAAGGTGAGAGCATATCTCTTAGAAGTAAGTATGTGTGTGTTGATTTACGAATCTGTATATGATATATATATATATACATTACTGCTAAGTTTACTGTGTTCATGCACGTGCGCAGCTGTATGCATTTTAATCTTATATCCTTGTTTTCATCTGCAGATGAACATTGAGACTTTGAGGCCTTCATTGTAGTCTATTCCATTTTTTTAATGAACATGATGTGTTAATGTTAAATGTTACAAGATAATGTTTTTTCTACGAGACAGGGAATCCACCCCGCATAAAATGTATACATTAGTCATGATTAATTTAATTTAGTTGCCACTGTCGTTAAATAACGATACTTTCTGTACAAGAAGTCGATCGATACATCTGGGATATATGCTATACATTTCAGGCAGTGTGTAAACGGTCGATCAAAGGGGGAAGAAACACGCTGGAAACATCCTTCTTTGAAACAAAAGTGGCTAAGTTTTGTCCCCATGAGATCTTTGTCAATGTGTTTCATATCGGTGTTGGTCGAATATGTCCGCATGTAAAGAATGAAAGACATTGTAAACAGTGTTATCAATGGTCTGACGAAATTCCATGGGAGAAGACATCGCTACTGTTGTTTTCCATTCAAAGATCTCTTTACCAGTATTTATAACAGATGCTTCATCGTGATCCTGGTGCTTTTTTCTTTTTTTTTTTTTTATGAAAGTTTGCGGTTTTAATACATTAACACTTAGACCATACTATGTCCTAAGTCTTACCACATCGACGTAACGATGTAGGCTGGTCGTTTCTGTGAACAGCTGCATGATTCTATCATCAGCCTGTTTCAAGATATATTTTAATATAAGAATGATGATGGCGATATTCTGATTACTATTTCAGCTTGGTTTGCCAAGCGCGAAAATGACCTTGGCCGAAAGAAAAGCAGGGACATCCCTGCAGACTGAAGCAGTGCGCGCGCGCACATGCACGCCTTTATTTTCAAAATGTACGACAGTTCATCACGAACTAGTTTCACAGTTCTGACATGTACAAGTTAGATTACAGCTCTAGACACGTCAGCCACTCCTCCTGTAACTCATAACTATGTCTTTTTTAATAAACGTGTTGAAGAACACATACCACAAAAATTACAGAAAGGGAGGATGAAAGGCGAAGAATGAAACAAGTGAGGTGTGCAGATTTGGGTCGTGTGACAAAATTCAAAACATTAAATAAAAAAGACACAAAGTTGATGCATAACGCGCAGAAATGTTGAGTTTTGTTTGTTTTGGAGAATATGCGGCTGCGCGCGTCTGCAGCATATTTTCAGCAGTGACTGGGGTGAAAATGGCATGAGTATTGTTAGTGACCTCTTTTTCCGACCAAAGCTATGCATGGACCACCCGAAGTAGCGGGGAGCTCTCCCAGCTGACAAGCTTTTTTTCTTGACGCGTTTTTTCCATAGCAGTCTTGATCCGAATGTTCCTCACGGATTCACATTGACATGACACTGATCAAGTTTTGAAATCAGTTTTGGATTTTCGCACGATTTTGATTTGACATCAGTTTTGGATTTTTCTCATGATATTTGCTTTTTTCTTTCATTCATTTTTTTTCTCCACAACGCCAAACGTATACTGCAATCGTATAATAGTTGTTGTGAAGTTCTGTCATTGTTGAAGCAATTAAGGCTGTGTGTATTATGTACTGCTTTTGTGCTGTTTTACTGGCTTGATTCAGCAGAAATAACAAGCCCATGAAGCGTTTACTTTAGTTGTCAACATATGCTATTGTTTGACCCATCTCGTTCTGCGTTAAGAAATTTTGATCCATGTCTTGGCATTGTACGATTGAAAATTTAATGTTTGTTGCAATATACGTATGTGTGTTTAGATGTTTTGTTATTAGCGTAATAAGCAGTAAGAGTGATGAGTCACATTTTCAAAGAAATGTCAACTTTGTAACATTGACAGTATCAATCAAAATGTTTATTGAAGATTTACAGCCTTTACCATTTTTTTTTTATAAAACGTGACGGAGATGGCTAGAAAAGTTTGGTCAATATGTATTATTATGCCTGTGTGTGTGTGTGTGTGTGTGTGTGTGTGTGTGTGTGTGTGTAACAGTTTCAAAAATACCAATGTTAAAACCACGCACACACACACACACACACACACACACACACACACACACACACACACACACACACACACACACACACACACACACACACTCGCGCGCGCGCGCGCGCGTGCACAAACACACGCATGCACACTCACAATAGACAGCTGAACGCGATTTATTACAGATTGAGTTGAATAGGGTGAAAACTTCACAAAAGCAGAACAGCAGACATTCAAGGAAGATGAGGTGAAATCAAAGCTTGACAATATAGTGAACATTTTCAAGCACAGTCTTTCCAAAGTGTAGATACCCATCCATTCCATGCGGTTACAGTTTATGTTTAAGGTGAGAGTTTGCCCACTGCAAGGTCCGTCATCCGCGAACATGACGTACTGCCGTCAGTCCATGAGTCAGTACATTCCCGAGGTTACGATTCACGTTCAGTGACGTATTGATTTCCACCCGTAAGGCCTGGTAGCACAGGAAGTTAAGTACTGCAATCAGTCAATGAGTTAGCGCATTGCGCACGGTCATACATACTTCATTTCCAAAGCGGGTGTTTCCCACAAATAGGTCGAGCAGCTGAGGAGGCCGTTTGTCCATGAGCCAAAGAACTCTCCAGGGTGACACACGTCATCTTCAAGGGCAGCTAGAAGGGGGTGGGTGTTCCCACCGGTAGCCCTATCATCTGAATAGATGACCTACTTTTGTCAGTTCAGAAAACCAGGGTTTCTCAAAATCCCTAACAGGTTTTCAGTTATTTCAATTCAATTTCAGTTTCAGTTTCCTGAAAAGTTTGTGAAATCCCAGATTTTTTAAAAAAAATTTTGTAAAACCACCTGTTTAGGAACAAAGACCACAATGCCTATAGTCTATGCATTTGACAAGACGTGTGGTGAGACGGAATGGATGGTAGCCAAAGCATGCATTGCTTCATCACATACGCAGCAAATAAACGCCTGAACTTTGAAGCGTTATCGGCATGATAATGTGAGTGTGTGTGTATGTGTGTATGTGTGTGTGTGTGTGTGTGTGTGTCTCTCTTCTCTCTCTCTCTCTCTCTCTCTCTCTCTCTCTCTCTCTCTCTCTCTGTCGATCTGTGTCTGTGTGTAGTATGGTGGGTAGCAGGTAGTGAGGCACAGACGACGAAATGGCGTGTGCAATAAATGTATAATGCACTTCTACCGCTGAGTAGGTTACATTTCAATTGCTCTCTCTCTCTCTCTCTCTCTCTCTCTCTCTCTCTCTCTCTCTCTCTCTCTCTCCTCTGCTTAACAGAGGTGAGAGCGGAGACAAACTTGGGAGAGGAGGCAAAGAGGAGGAAGAACCAAAGACCAAAATATATACATAACAGTCCAGGCCTGTGTAGGCTAGTCCCTGCTGGTGATTCTTCACCGACGAGACCTCTCGCATTGGCGATCCTCACTCCTTCCAAACTACCATAGGTCTGGAAACGCGGTCAGGACAAAGTTTCCCCAACCCTCCCCCCCCTCTCAAATTTGTTGCAGAGAGAGACACAGAGACAGAGAGGGGGGTGGGGTGGGGTGGGGTGGGAAGTGAGGGCTGTTGCTGACCAAGGAAGCACAGGTACCTCTTGGAGGACGGCAGGAGATTTTTTTTTCTCACAATTTCCCCCCCATGGTCTCGCTCAAGCAGACCTTGGGACATTCTCAGTCTGAAAAGGCAAAGAGAGAGACAGAGAGAGAGAGAGAGAGAGAGAGGGGGGTATGGAGACAGGTGAAAGAAATGATAGAGAGGATGGGAGAGTGGGGTGGGATAGGACACCATTCCTGTCTTCATGGCACCGCAAATGATCCACATCCTTTAAAAACACACGCCGCGCTGGGATTTAAACTCAAGTGTGAAATTTTACACTAACAACAACAAAACAACAAAATAAAAAGAAGAAGAAGAGACACAAATATAAGTATCGAAAAGTACGATCATACATACTTGATAGAAACATAGCGCTGTAGCATTCATCGTAAGAATGCAGATGTTCCAAAAAGCTTAACGATACAGTGTGACGCCTGTGTCAGGCGAACAAGAACGCTGGTGGGCATCATAACGTCACGGTCCCTAGCGGACGCCCATGGACGTGGAAACCAACATAATACTGATGTGCCCGACACACTGTTAATTTAAGCAACCTACCCCGTCACAACTCACGTGATGTATGTCGCTTACTTCGGAAGAAAGATGGCAAACAAAACTCAACGATGTAGCTCATTAACTTAATAAGATATTACTCAATGTGTGATACGATGATCTAAACACTATGACAATTATTACAAGTCTCGCAGATCGGCAATCGTCTATAGAGAACGCATAGGCCTACATCATTATACCAGAGCGAGCAAACGAGGCACAGAGACACGAGAACAACAGCCAAACGGAATGGAGTCAGTGCACCACACATTGAGTCAAACAGAGAACCCCAGACACTTTTGTACCATAAAATAACACTAAACGTTCGCCACAAATGTCCACTATAGAAATTCAAACAAATGGATTTAAGAGAGAGAGAGAGAGAGAGAGAGAGAGAGAGAGAGAGAGAGAGAGAGAGAATAAAACAAAAGACCGTCTTTACAAAAAAAAAAAGAAAAACAACAAACAAAAAACAAAGGACAATTAAATGTTAATAAAGGCGCGGGAAGGCGCGGGAGGGGGGGGGGGGGGGGGGGGGGGGGGGGGGGGGGGGGGGGGGTAAAAAAAGAAAATATTGAAAAGATCGGCAATGGTCTCTGGTGCTGGGTGCTTGCGCGTTTTTTGCTCAGCTGAGAAGGGGGAGAATCCTTCCCAAAAAGGATCATGTACCGTCTGTGTCGAAACGTCCTTCAGATTAATCCTATGGTTGGGACATTATGGACCATCGTCTGCAGTCCAATGATAAATCAAGTAATGGTCAATGATGGTTAGAATTTACATGGAGTGTGAGTTTCACAAACTAAAATCAACTGCATACCACGTGGGTGAAAAGCCGACTGGTTGCCACAAAAATGAATGAATGAAAAATATAGGTAAATAAATAAATGAAAAAAAAAAAAAAAAACCCACACGAAACGCTGGAAAAGAAAGGGCACGGGAAATTCCTGGAAAATGGAAACGCAAACACAAAACTTCCGATGCCACAGGCTCACAAGGCTTCGTGGGGAACAGGAAGAGACAACTCCGCCTCCAGGCCCCCTCCAGCACCCTCTAAATACCAAGAACCGGTAGGACAAGACACATACCCTACTGTTACACTCGTAGCCAGTAACCCAGTTTTTGTAAAGTACATATCCAGTCACTCCTCGTGTTAAGAGCAACACGAACAACAACCAAGCCGTCATCTGGCTGAACGTCCTGCGGTAAGCCAATCATGAATTAAAAGAAACCTCAGTGCGTGCGTGCGTGCGCGCGCGCGCGCGCGCGCACACACACACACACACACACACAGAGGAGAGAGTTGGTGTCTCGCACCGCAAGGTGATAGCTAATGGTGTGCCCAGAGCGGAATGGCAGAGAGAGAGAGAGAGAGAGGGAGGGAGGGAAAGTTGGTGTCTCACACCACGAGGATGCAGCCTGTCGTGTACCCAGATTAGAGTGACAGGTGGCCAGCACCTGGTTGCCTGGGGTGGTTTGGGGCCACTGGGCCTCTGTGCGTTGAATGTGAGTCATCTCTGTGTGTAATCCTAGTAAAATACAATCATTACATTTTCTTTGGATTCAGAGTTAGAATCTAATTCAGAGATCCCCTTGGCGTATGAGGAAAAAAAAGGGAATGATGCAAGTTATCTGTTATCCAAGTGGACAGCAATAAGAAAAAGAGAGTTAAAAACCGTACATTTGACCGCATTTAAGAGCCGCTACAGAGATCAAATTGATGGACATGATGTAGTTGGTTTTTCTACTAACATCAAAATATGTAGGCCTAAGTCTAGTTTCAGTAGTCATCGGTAGACAAAATATGTGGCCTATTGAAGAAAATGGCAATGTCAACAAAAACAAACAAACAAAAACAAAACAAAACAAACAAAACTGTAGCAATTGTGATTTCGTTTGCACATCCTGGACAAAAAAAATATATATATAATTGTTATTTTCGCGCATAGCGCACAAAAATCGTAACAAATTAGCCTACTACACTGTTATCATCAACTGAAATGTATCTATAAAAGATAAACAGTACATCCTTAGTTCATTTTGAACTTAGACTATTACCCAAAATAATTTGAACTTAGACTATTTCATTGCAGTTTCATTACCACCTTAATGAAAGCATACCTAAGATGGCATGATCAGAATAAGATGATATCCACGATTTCAATAGAACTAGTTTCAGAGCAGCTTTAACGGGTTGCCTTAGACAAGTTGTGGCTTAAAGCGGAACGATTTCAGCAATAAAGAGGAAGTCAGCCGAAAGCTCTTACCACTGTGACAACAAGACCATGTCACACTCCTATTACAAAGATCACATTAGCTACCTAAAAAAAAAAAACACGCATTCAATTCAAGCTGTCCATCCGTTGACCCAGTTTCTTATGTCTTCTTGTGTATCTTCATCATAGGGAAAAGGCTCCTTAATGGATTAGCCGGGCTATACATGCAGCTCGTCCTGCATCTTCAAGCAAACCAGGTGCTTTGGTGGACACCCTTTGGAAGAAGACGAAGAGGGTATCCCAAGCTGAAGTGGCACCTGGCAACAACAACGTGATCTCCATGTCATGCGCAAGAGCTCGTCGGGCGGTGACCACTGACCGATCACGGCTGGAGAACGGTATCTGCCCTATCCGCGCACGTGCGTCCGAGTACAGTGGTTTCAGGACAGGTTCACTTTGCTAAGTTCCAATTCATTGTAGAAGCATGATTAAGTCTCATTGCAAGAATGGGCGCCCGAGCTCGCGTGCCGCACACTCACACACACACACACACACACACACACACACACACACACACACACACACGCGCGCGCGCGCGCGCGCGCGCGCGTGCTCGCTCGCTCGCTCGCGAGAACTTTATAAGTTTATGAAGCTACCAATAACCGCAACTTTTCATAAGTTTTAATTTGAGGAAAAGTTCGTAAGTTTCAATTTGAGGAAAAGCCGAAGGCTTAGACTACCAAACCAGTCAATCTTATGCCATACCTGCATCAAATATTGACAGCCATTTACATTCATTTTATCCTAATTCTGTACGGCTGTGGAACTCGCTGCCACAAATGGAGTCTCATTTAAAAATCAAATTGATACGACAGTCTTTAGATCTGCATATTGACTGATATTTCTATTTTATTTCCCCATATTTTATGGTTACCTGGGCCTGAACCTGGCCATGGCTTTTAACTTTTTCTAATATCGTGTGCGACCCCTTGTTGCCAAATTTTACTCCAGGGGCCACAGGCTGAGTCGCACTTTATTTTATTTTATTTCATTTTTTAACATGCGCGCTGCTGACCTACTCGTTTTTGAGTGAACCAGTCTTTTAGGAAGAAGAAGAGAACTGTTGGACAAATCGGGCAGGAAGGTCTATGGAATATCGATTTTGTTGCTCAAAGCAGGCGAATATTGTGCAGTAACACCTGCCCACATACTAGTGAGTCGGAGGTCTAGATAAGAAAATGCATAATACATTTTAAACTCTGGTTAAATAAAAAAAAAAAAAAAAAAAAAAAAAACCCTGCGAATACCAAGAAAGACGACTTCTTGAAAACGGGCAAGTCTGCAGGTCCTGACGCATTTTCCTCCCTTCGCACTGACTTTGCAGGCAAGCAAGTGACCTCTGCGCATGACGGAAGCAGAGTACTACAAGTGGCAGAAGTTAAAAGGAATAATACCACTTGTTGCGAAGTCTGTAGTAGAAGTGCAATACGACAGGGGTACAGAACACAATGTACTGATCTGATCGCAAGTGGTTGTTAGGAAAAAGTTGTAGAAAATGGAAGCGGATATTCAGCGGCGGAATCCTTTGGATGACTACGAGTTTTATCCAGAAGTGGGGAGGTGGTACTTATGGTGAAGTTTTTAAGGTGAGGAAACTTTTACTCTTGGCTGTTGGCAGGACATTTTTGACAGTGACTCAGTCAATCGACTTTCTTTAGCTACAATATGACCAAGTATGGTGACACCTAGTTCGGATGTAGGTGCTCTGATCTTTCGACAATCGCTTGCCTCCAACATTCCCCCCCCCCCCCCCCCCCCCCCCCCCCCCCCCCCCCCCCCCCCCCCCCCCCCCCCCCCCCCCCCCTTATCAGTTGTTTTTCTTTCCGTCAAAGATCAACCGTAAAAAAAGTAGCGAAAACACCCGAACATTGAAACAGCCTTCAAAGTGCAGGACCCACATAAGCACACCAGTTGACAAATGCTTCAAATATTTTGGTCTCAGTTCTGTTTGTAACAGGGAAGTTATCTAGTTTGATTTTGAGTAGGGGGCCCAGACACTCAAAACTATCGTCAGATTGTCCTTGTGTTTACGTGAGACTGAGAGAGAGAGAGAGAGAGAGAGAGAGAGAGAGAGAGACTATGTGTGCATGTGTATATATACGGACACACATGCTTTTAAGGTACATTCCAGAAGAGTCAAATACTGATAATAATGAAAGAGGGAGACAGACTAGAGCTGAAAAGAGTTTTCTGTACATGTGGAACAAAAAGGTAATCCCACTTATGGTACTCATAGTGACATGCACATGTATGCATGCACACACACACATGTACCATTTCAAAAGAAATTTTGATTATGACTGTCACACAATGACAGACAGAAGTGAGACACACAGACACAGACACACACACACACACACACACACACACACACACACACACACACACACACACACACACACACACTTACACACACACACACACACGAGTCTTTAGATGCATGCATTGTGTACATTTTATACATCCCCCTGCCCCTCAATCCATCCCATCTTTTTTCTTTGGTGTTTGAACTCTGGAAGAAGAAGAAAAAAATAAGAAGATGACCAGATTTATGATTCACTCAGCAAACAGCACATTAGAATATTGCAGGAAGGACATAACCTGAAAAAAGGTGATAGAAACTGTAGTTTGGTGGGATGATGAAAGTCTTTTGTTCTCTGCCGTAATCTTTGTGCTGGTGCTGGAGTTCAGAGCTGCACCACTCCTTAAAAAAAGGTGGGGGTGGGGTGGGAGCAGAGATTCCCCAATTCCCCCTAAAATCCTTGCCTGTCCTCCCCCTCTTTATTTTTCCTCTCTGTTACACCAATCCTCACCCTGCATCAATGGCAGAAAATTCCAAGTAATGTTTAGTTGTTCTGGGGACAAGCAGATAAGAAAATCTGTAAGTTTGTTATCTCTAATTTCTGATTGTCTCCCCCTCCCCTTCCCTGCCCCGCCCCTCAAAGTAAAGAAACAAGAAAGATTGGTAGTGTAGTGATAGATAGCAGGTCTGATACAATTCAATAAAGGCATGTATTGCATACAGGTAAATTATGCCTAAGACAGAGAATTGTAATTTGTATTTATAAATCAATTGATCTATTCACCAAGTGATAAGGGAGTGGGGGTGGGGGGTGGGGGGGGGGGGGGGGCGTTGTGTTCAAGAGTGTGTAAGAATCAAAAGAATTGTCACATTTCCACCATTCATATTTTTTCCTTCAATACAGAATTAAAATATCTCTTGTTACTGTCTTTTCTTGTCTCCTTTTGTTTTTTTTTCTTCCTATCTTTCTCTTTGGTACGAAAATACATTCTGAATAAACTCACTTGATATCTGTAACAAAAATGACATAGTAAATTGATCATTTCCACGCTACCAAGTACGATGTCTGCATTCTGTTGTCTGTTGTAAGCAAAGAATACTCTTTTCCTTAGAAAGGCTGCACTCTGTTAGGATTCCATTATGAGAAAAAAACAGAGTTGGAAAGAGCGAGGGGGGGAGGGGGAAGGTAAGGAGAGGTAGAGTGGTATAGTTAAGGAATGAAAGTGAACAGGAAAAGATAGAAGTGCAATTGGTCTGAAGCTTACTACTCAGCTGTCCTTTCACTGACACCATTAAAAAAGAGAAAAAACCCGATTGCTCGATGTACAAATAGAGAAAGAATTTCTACTTGTCCTGCAGGTGATATATATAGTGATCATGAACATCTTACACAGTGGCAGTGGGTATTTCAAGTCCTGCGTGCTCTCGCACGAGAGAAAATAATAACAAGAATTTAGTATTGGATTACTATAAGTATAAGAATTATGTGATTTAATAGTGTCATCATAAATCAAGTGGAAGTTACAGACAGTTTTATCTAGGTCAAGTCATGTTGACAACATACTTGAAATGGGATCTGAACTGACCATCAGCGATTGATATGCTATTAATTGCTATGAATATTGAAACAGTTGTGTTCACTATTCATATTTGTTAATGTACAGTTCATAATTTGAAACTTAAAAAAAAAAAAACCCCACTATGGATTGACTTCTAGATCCATTGACAGGCCTGTGATATTCATGTTTTAAGTGAGAAAATACACTTTGCTCATCTTCTCCTCACCAGTGTTTGTTATAATTTTTTTTTTTTTTGATATGTTTGTCACCCCCACCCCCCCCCCCCCCCCCCCCTTTTTTTTCAGCCTTTCTCACTGCCCTCACTCCCCCCCAGCACACAGACACACAGACACACACACACACACACACACACACACACACACACACACACACACACACACACACACACACACACACACACACACACACACACACACACACACACACACACACAAACACACACACACACACACACACACACACACACACACACACACACACACACACACACACACATACACACATATCACACACACATGTATGTGTGTGGATACTTTTCATCTTCCCATTTCAATTTGTTTTCTTTTGTGTTTGTTTCTTTCCCTCTTTTGTTTTTCCCCCACCTAAAATCGTGTTCGCCATCAGCAACAAGTTTGGTAACTTGTTGAAGCAGAGTTCTAACATAAGAGCAATGGTCACTTCTGGAGGAAACACAGTTGTAATTAATTAACTACTAAACTAGCCATTGTACTGTAAGCTTAAGTGTGAGTAATGCTATTCAGTACAAGCGCAACTGAGAGGTTTATTGGTATGGTGGGTGGAATGTGGCAGGTTTTGTTACAGACTACATCATACCATGATATGATGTATACTGTAAAAGTACAGTAAACATAAAGGTTGATTGGCCCTAGAAACACGGAATATTGATAACTTGATCATAATATTAATAGTGATGAACTGTGCCATAGCTGATCTGCTCAGAATGATTTGACATTGCGCTGTACATATTAAACTTGCACAAGGTAAATCATAGT
>JADBJO010001267.1:67500-77500 GCA_016801955.1 Conus betulinus | reverse complement strand
GAGACTGATCTTGTATCCCCATGAATATTCTGATTGAATATTTTAATATTGGTCACATATGTGCTTAGTTTGATGCTTAATGCAAAAAGGGATTGCCAAAGTTTCTGTTAGCACAGCTCTAGAAATAGTTTCAGTTTCATCAAGGAGGCGTCACTGCATGCAGACTAGTCCATATATGCTATACCACATCCGCTAAATTTTAAGCTCACACTGCACATGATTTTAAGCTGATAGATAATGAATTAACAACTAAGATGAGAGAATTGAAGAAGAGGGTCTCATGGCTACAACTTACCAGGTATTTGACCAATGCATTAGCCTAATGTGTTGGTCAGACTTGGAGTGCCTACATTGTACATAACATTGGTTGTGTCCCTTTTTTTTTTTTTTTTTTTTTTTTAATGTTTTGTGCACCATAGACTGCAGAGAGTTAACAATTGTTTATATAAAAAATATATATAGATGTCGGGAGGTGACATTCAGTTGACTGTTTTGTGCTTTTAAAGAATGTGAAAGAATGGTGTGTAACCTCATGCAATATAATACTATTGCTGTCTTTTCTGTGACAGAAAATGACTTTGCCATCATCCAGTGAATGTGTTGTTTTTTGTTGTTGTAATGATCATGAAATGTAGGGTATGGCATGACATTGTTATGTTTTGCTAATGTCATGTGATTATTTTGCCATCAAACCAGTGTCTACCAATTTTTGTTGTAAAAAAACACAAAATGAAGAATATTACCTGATGATATTGCTGCATTGAGTGTGTTATCATATGACTTTGCCATCATCCAAGGACTGGCTTTTTGCTATTGTAAAGAACATGATATGAAGTGTGTGCCCTGATGGTATTGCTGTGTAACCTGTGTCATGTTAAGATATTGCCGTCGTCCAATGACTGTCGTTGTTGTATGTGACCTGATGATATTGCTGCGTTGGGTGTGTCAGGGGATGACTTTGCCATCATCCAGCAGGAGATCCTGATGATGAAGGACTGCAAACATGAAAACATTGTGGGATACTTCGACAGCTACCTCAGGTCATTCTGCTTCTTTTTTTTTTTTTTTTTGTCATACTACAGACGTTTTAAATCTTAAATGAAGCAGTGAATAGTAAATAATAAATAAAGAACAAGTTAGGTAGCTCTTGGTTCCATGAGGAAATAATTACATGCCTAAAACTCCAAACAAAGTTGCTTATGATGCTAAATCACCTAGCATAAATGCCAGTACGGAGCACACAGAACAAATGAGGAGACACATCATAAGCAGTGTTCATTTGGAATTATGGACATGGAATTATTTCATCATGGGAGCAAGAGTTACCCAACTTGTTTATTATCTATAGATATTTTAGTTCTAAAGACAACCCCCAAACCTGGGGAAGGTAGTGTGCATTTGTGTGTGTGTGTGTGTGTGTGTGTGTGTGTGTGTGTGTGTGTACATGCACGTGCATGTAGACTCATGCATATGCACATACATGCTGGCATATCTGTGGCAAAAAAAGTTTATGATTTTTTTTTCAAAAAAGTGCACTTGTTATCAAATGAATGAATGCATTTTCAGTCATATTTTAAATGTCAAGAAGAAGGCATACATATATTTGAATGAAAAGATCTGTATCATTGAATGGGGTAGTAAATTAACAACACAAACTTTTGTCACAAAATGACATTTTTATTGATAGTTGGCTATGAATTCTCGTATGAGGGCTTAAAATATTGGACTGACAATACTTTTTTTCAGCTGATAGATAATAATGGCAGTTTGATAGATCATTATGTAATTAGTGTTGTACAGTGTATTGAAGTCAGAACAAACTGTGGTAAAGATGGGTGAGGAGGTGCTGCAGTTTGACAGGAAATATGGTGAAGATTGGGGTGAAAGGAAGAAAGGGGGGGGGGGGGGGGGGGGGTTTTTTTTTTCATCAAAAAGAATTGTATCTCACTTCAGACGAGACAAGCTGTGGATCGCCATGGAGTACTGTGGTGGGGGATCAATGCAGGACATATACCATGGTGAGTTGACTTTGTGCAATCACTTCTTCTGCTCTTTAACATGGCAAGTTGGCGTTAAAGCTCATCGTCCTCTGTGCTGTCTCTTCTTCCACTGTTTAACATGGTAAGTTGACATTAAAGCTTATCTTCTGCTGTGCTCTCTCTCTCCTGCTGCTGCTTTTAACATGGTAAGTTGATGTTAAAGCTCATCTTCCACTGTGCTATTTCTTCTTCCACTGTTTAACATGGTAAGTTGACGTTAAAGCTCATCTTCCACTGTGCTCTCTCTTCTGCTGTTTAACAATGGGGGTTGACACTTTAAATGTTATCTTCCACTGTTTATCGCGGTGAGTTGATATTGTCCAATCTATTTTTTGATTGTTTGTCATGGCGAGTTAACTTTGAGCTGTCTCTTCTTCTGTTTTTATCATGGTGAGTTGACTTAGAGCTAGCTCATTTTTTCTTTTACCACTGTTTATTAAGGTAAAAGATTTCAAGCTCTCTCTTCTTCTGCAGTCCATTACGTAGATTTGACTGAACGCTGCCTCTTCTTTTGCTGTTTATCATGGTGAGTAGACTGTGAACTATCTTTTACTATATCTGTCATGGTGAATTGACTTTGTGTTTATCTCTTCTTCTGCTGTTTTATATGAAGAGTTGACTTTGAGCTATCTCTTCTTCCGCTGTTTTATATGAAGAGTTGACTGTGAGCTATCTCTTCTTTCGCTGTTTATCACAGTGAGTTGACAATGAGCTAGTGCTATCTCTTTTCCTCTGCTTATCATGATGAGTTGACAATGACCAATATTTTTTTCAGCTTTTTATTATTATGGTGAGTTGACTTTGAGCTATATGCTCTTTTGCTGTGTATCATGGTGAGTTGATTGTGAGCTGTCTCTTCTTCTGCTGTCTGTCTGTTCTGGTTGGTCCGTGAATGTGTCCATTTGATTTGATCTTTTCTGTTTTTAAGCGGTCCTTGGTTGTCCTCATTTTTTTTTTTTTTTTTTTTTTTTTTATCCTTTGATCTGTCTCGGTTTACCTGAGTTTTCTTGCTCTGGAGACAGCTGTCTGTCACATCGTCTTCTGTTATTTTCTTTTGTTTGGGGATCTTTGTGTTTTTTTTTTTTTCTATCTGTACACAGGCATGTTCTGGTAGGTTTCTTTCCACCATTCAGATTTGTCTCTGGATGTCCTTTGTGGTGGTGGTTCATTGTTCTCTCTCACCTTCTGTAGCCTGTTGGTCACATTATTTATTCCCACATCATCCCTCCCAGCTCCTCTGGCTGTTCCTCATACAACGTTGGTCAGTACATTTGAGCAACACTTTCGGAGATGCATCCTTTCGTGATTGAAACTAGACTGAGAAGAAAATGGTGAAGAGAGTTAGTCCCCATATAAGATGTGTCTCTGTCACCCACTAACTCTAAGCCTGATGACAGCTCAGTGAGCAGAAAGTTTGCTTGGTTTCCTTCTTGTTCCCCTGATCACCATACTCAAACCCTGGTGAGTGCACTCTTCCACCTTTTTTCTTCTCCTTCAAATGTGATCCTGCAGTCATCTCCTTTTTTTGAAACTAGATTGTGTTGTTTCAGTTATTTCAGCTGAGCTCAGAAACTCTAGAAAGAAGCTGGTTAGGGCAGATATTTCCCCTCAAATGTTTACATGCCTTTAAAGGGAAATGAATTCTCCACTTCCAGTCCACAGCCCATATGGTTACCACTACATCACTGGTGCTGACTGTAATCTGTTTTTGACTTTTCTCTCTGAACTCCCTGCTCATTCATGTCTGCAGCCTTCTTTTTTTTGTTGGCCTGTTTGTCTCTTTTAACTGTGGGAATAATCTTCAGCTGGGTCTTAACTGTTGCTCCCTGTCCTTTATTTCACTGTGTCAGCCCCTGAGTCATTCTGTTGTCATCTTTTAACAGTAGAATGTTAGCTTCTTCTTTTGTTAGGATTTATTGTTTGTTTGCATCTATTTTTTCAGTGACTGGCCCCCTGGCAGAGCCTCAGATTGCTTTTGTTTGTCGCGAAACCCTCAGAGGCCTCCACTATCTTCATCGGCGAGGGAGAGATGCATCGTGACATTAAGGTAGAAGGATATTGTTGCTGTGATATAGATGAACAAAAAGATTATTTCATTGAATTTGCTTTAAATTTGAAATTGAAAGAAAAATCATCACAGCATTTTGGAAGATCTGTTTCAGTTGCATTGCAATACTGTTCATGCTATTTATTAATAACTAACTGAAGTGTTTACTTTCATTTTACTCTCAGGGTTTCATAACTTAGACCGGTCTAGTCCTACAATTCGTCTCTAGTTTCTGTGTTTTGAACTGCCAGATTAAAGGGAAAGGTGTGGGGAGGGGGGGGACAGTCTTGCCAACCACAAAATGTACGATTTAATTCCATGATTTTCAGCTGATGGTTTTTTTGCTCACTTCTGGGATTCATAGGAATAGCAATCATGTGACGCAGGCAGTGGAAGTGTCTTTGTTTATGCAGTGAAATAGCATTTAAGAAGCAGAGGGAAACTGTTTGTAGATCAGAAACCGCTGATGATTCAAAAGTCAAATGGGAAAGCTCACTAGCACTGGCTAAAAACAAGAAAAAGAACCACTGGCTGTTGCTACTGAACAGTAACTGTCGAAGTACGCAGGAAAAAAAAAATCTTGTGCTGGAGACAAGTGTAGAGTGCTGTTTGACAGATATATTGATTGGGGGGGGGGGGGGGGGGGGGGGGGGGGGGGGGGGGGGTTCATGACTGTTGACAAAGAAACTATAAAAGATCTATGATTTCAAAATACTGATACCCCAGATGATATATACTTGATGACTGTCACCCTGTCTGAAGCTTTGTAGGTTGATCCTTTGTTAAGTTTACAATTTTTTCCTCATCATACCCATCTTGGTTTTCTACTTTTAAACCGAACGACTCATCTTTACAAATTTACCTTGAAGATAATGATATTCAGTAAACTCAAGAGACTGGATCAAACTGACAAAATACCAGTCAAACCACATGCTACTTGCTTCATTTTTGTTGTTGTTGTAAAAATAGGCATTTGAATACAGGCAAAAAATATGTCATTAATCATAAATCCTGACTGGGTTAATATTAGATAGGGAAATGAAGACCAAAGCAGTTCATTTGTGGAAATGCCGCAATGTTCATTCGACTGAAAATATGAATCTGTTACTGAGGGGTGCTAGGCAGGTCTGTATATTGTATACAAAGTGGATTGCAGTACAGTCCCATATTTCTTTGCTCATCATGTGAAATGATAGTTTTCTTTGTCTGTCCTTTGTTATTCAGGGAGCCAACATTCTTCTCACTGATGAAGGAGATGTGAAACTGGGTAAGTGTTTGTTGATGTATAAAATCATGTCTAATTTTGACTCTGGCATCAGATTGGTATATATAAGGCTGAATAGTATTTGAGGTTAAACATCACTTTTTAAATTACAGCATAGATAAAAATCAAGGTCAGTTGCACAGAAAAAAAAAGAATACTTATAGCAGTGTTCTTTCTTTTTGTTTTGTTTATCAGGAAGCAGGTAGTCTGTCAATATTTCAAAATCTGCCAAAACTCTCAGACATGATTATGCGTAATATAGCTTGACCGGCATTCTGAATTAAAAAGTACAAAGCTTCTGACAGACTACACCAACAACATATAAGCTGCATTCTAAATTTGCAAAAGAAGAAACTTTTCTTGTATCATTATAGCCAAGCTGACAGCACAGGGCTTTTTGAGGGTTATCACAGCTTAGGGAACAGAAATTCTGTCCGGCAAAAAACAACAATGAAAATTTATTCACATATTATCTACATTAAATTCATGACATGATAACTGTTCTATGGATTTTAGGCCAATAAAACTGAACTCTGCTGTGTGTATTACACAACCTACCTATGCTTAAGAAGAAAAAAAAAAAGATGAACTGTAGAGACTAGCAAAACAGTGCCACATGAACTGAGACTGTGTTTAAAGAAAGTGCTGGAAGACCAGCCGCCTTGGCACAGTGGTTAGCTTTGGGCACATCCAGTTTCGAGGTTGTGCGTTCATTTATTTGTAGGCTGTTCACGCTTTGCTCTGAAGGTGATGTGAGTTTTTTTATTTCCTGTCCACGTCTGCGCGCCCTTTTGTGAGGTCATGACGAGGTTTATGGTATCAGAAAGTTCATGGGACAGTTGTCGGGAAGGATGTGATGGCAGTGTCCAGAGGGGGATGCTCACTCACTCTGGTTTGCGACTAAGCAGTTATTGTTAAGACCAGAACTGGCACCACTGAACACCTCCAAAGTGATGTGGCAACAGTGCATTGTCTGCTCGGATGGGTTACCTCATAACACTTTGACCTTGACTGTTCCCTGTGGATTGCCGATAAAAGGGTTTGCAGCAGGACAAGTCGAGATGTGATTGCAGATAAGGAGACAGAACGAGCAGCTTGGGGTGGTAATGCCACTGATGTGGCACAGAAGATGGGACAGCAAAGAAATAAAATAAGAAAAGGGATACTGCAGAATGAACAGCCACTCTGGACAGTGTACACAGTCTCACTACCTAGTGTCCTTAACACAGCTCGGAGAAAACTGTAGGAAAATGTGTATGAAGATTTTTTAGAATGACATGACATTTAGCCATGAAGGTAGAAAGTAGGTGGACAACAGTAAGGTAGGAAAAAAGTTATAGAGAGTGATAGAAAGGAGGCAATTACTGGTACATTATTTCTAAATTTGCAAAAAGAAGAAACTTTTTTGTATCATTATAGCCATGCAATTTATACTAAAAGAACCTCTGGCATCCCTGTGAGTACATCTTTTAAAGAGTGAATTCATATGTGTCTTGCATACATCAGCTTATATACAGTTACATCCATATGTTCTCATATTCAATCAAAACACATTTGCCAAACTTGCAGTTGCAGACTGATTTTGTAACACACAAATAAAACTCTCACACTGTCACACAGACATGCACACATACACGCTCGCACGCATGCACTCATGCACTTACGCACGCACGCACACTATTATCATCATCATATTTATCAGACCGACCTAATAGTCATGTTGTTTGTTGTCAGCTGACTTTGGGGTGTCGGCCCAGATCACAGCTACCATGTGCAAGAGGAAGTCCTTCATCGGCACTCCATACTGGTAAGACTGACACTGCCGGCACACCAGGGACCACAGGACTGTTCAGTGGTCCAACCTGCCCTGATTTTCTGGGGTGTGTCTGTATCCATATAGCAATGGATATGTGTGTATTTGCATCATGCTTGTGTGTATGTAGGTGTGTGAAACGGAAATGATTGTAGTATTTCACTGACAATTTAAAGAACAGACAGGTATGGAATTGTTGACAAGTGTTGAGAAGTAAGATGATGTCACTGTAGGTCCTGAGCTAAAAAAATTGTCCATATTCAACTTACATCGACTTTTTCTCAGATCAGCAGAGAATAGATCAGTATTATGTTTGTCACTCAGGATGGCCCCAGAAGTGGCAGCAGTGGAGAGAAAGGGAGGCTACAATCAGCAGTGTGATATCTGGGCTGTTGCATCACCGCCATCGAGTTTGCCGAGCTACAGCCCCCCATGTTCGACCTTCACCCCATGAGGTAGATGTATTGGACATGCAAAGTAGTTAGCTGATCTGTTAGTTTAATAAGTATGTGTGTGTGTGTGTGTGTGTGTGTGTGTGTGTGTGTGTGTGTGAATGACTCAAGATGAGAATAATGTATAGCCATGAAAAAGAACAGCACATTGAATGGATGGACAATGTTGCCTGCGATAAGAAGCAGTTTTTGTGATAGTGTGGTGGAATGCCATGCACTCTAAAACGTGGATGAAAATCTGTGTTCCTGACTTGTACTTTTGTAGTGTAATGTCACCAGAATCTGAGGAGCACAGAATCAGCCATGTTATGGATTGGATGAACCTACTGTGACTGTCAGAATAAAGCGAGTGAGGTGTCTGGCCTTGTATGTCAGGCCGTGAGACTGTGCCTCATTATCAAAAATGTGGTTATCAGCCATGTTTTGTGACATTTTTATGTGCCAACCAATGACAGTGTTGAAAATCTTTTTCTCATGGATTTGTTTGCTTTATTTGTATAATTTTACCAAAGTACTTGCATGGAAATTCGCATTGATGCCCACATCTAGTTGCACGCATGCAGTAGGAGTAAAGCTCCATAATTTTAAATTGCAAGCAGCAAAAGAGAGAAGATCAAGCTGCTGCATTTTTCCTTTCGTTGTGTGCTGTCAGAAAAATATTGCCAACTGAATGCTGAATACCCCATGTTATGTTGAACAACATTGATTTGTTTTCAAGAAAGCTGAAACTGCAGTTAATTCTAGAAGTACTAGACTGAAAGTACGAAAAAGCTGGTGATATGTGCTGTTCTTTTGTAACCAGAAACAAGTGCTGATGTATGTTGATGATATCACTTTCCAGAGTCTTCATTGAAATAACACTGTCCAGCAGTTCTTTCCTGCTTGTATTGCTTGTCATTTGAAGTTCAGATCCCACCTTCTCTTGAATCTCATGCTCAAGGGTCGCCTTGGTAGTTGAGTCCATATTGCCCCTAAATGTCCTAGCATAGTAGGCCTCGGGCTTTAAAAAGACAAGAATTTGTCTGAAAATAAGATAGCACATGTGGGCAGCAGACATGGTCCTTTCATGCAGATGTTTTCAGGCACTTCAGAACAGCACAAAGGGTCAGTGTGTAGAAGATTCTCTCTGCCTGCTAATTGTTGTCCATGAGGTCCTTCTCAGCTATTTCACATTTCTGTGATTAGTTATCAATGTAGGTATTGATTTGTTGTTCACACCCTCAAAACAGGCATGGCAGCTTAGTGTAGCCTGTATAGACCATGCTGGTGTAGCCTAGATAGACCATGCTAGTGTAGCCAATATGGACCACGCTGCAGGCAGTGATGTAGCTGAAGCTGAAAATGAAACTTACAAAAAAGTGGGTGAGTTGGCGCCATGCTGATCTTTGCCTCTGTGATGTGTGACAGGGCTTTGTTCCTCATGTCCAAGAGTGGGTTCAAACCTCCTCAGCTGAAAGACAAAAGTAAATGGTGAGTATGCTTCTCAGGCTTGAGGATGTCAGTGTATGGGGATGGTGGTGGTGAGGGGCGGGGAAAAGAGGATAGAGTGGGGCAGGGTAGAGGGAGGCGGGCCCTATCTGTATCTGTCAGAGGAGGAAAGTGGGGAGGGGGATGGGAATGCATGTGTGTGTGTTGCCTGTTTGATAAAGTGAAAAGAGTGTGTCTGTCTATGGGAATACATGTGTGATGATGTGAATTTTACTTCTTGGAGTAGACATACACATTGGAGGATGGAAGATGTCAGATTTGTGAGGACAGATACTGAACATTCATGAGTGATAGCATGCCAGGTGCTAAACACTAGGAACAGGTTATGCATTGAACAGTTTGCCTAGATGCTTGAAGCTCTTCTGACTATGGTTTATGACTGAAATATGGTAAAGATCCATTCATCCATATGTGAGTAATGAATCAGCTGGTGTCTCTAGTCCATCAGAGGTCCACTGATCCAGTCGGCATGAAGCACCTTTTCTTTGGCCTGGATCCCTGGACATTCGGGACAGCAGAACTAGGCCTTCCATAGATCAAGCAGAGAGCATGAAGGGGTTCACTACAGAATACAACCAGTCACAGAAAAATGTAATGTGCTTTGAATGCCAACTTTGGAGAGATGAGACAGTGACAGCTATCAGAGGACAAAGTTTGAAAGGTAATGTGCTGTGGTTTTCAGGTCGACAGTGTTCCAGCACTTTGTGAAAGTGGCACTGACCAAGAACCCCAAGAAACGCCCCTCTGCCGATAAACTGCTGGAGGTGAGATGATTCATGCTTTGAGGGTACTGGCTCAATAGGCTGTAACTACAGCCACAAATCTAAGGTCCCCAGTGTGATACCAAAAACTAGAAGTGCAACAATGTTGAATAGTTTTGTGCATACTTAAGATGGT
>JADBJO010001267.1:35000-62500 GCA_016801955.1 Conus betulinus | reverse complement strand
TACCTACCACTGCCAGATGAGAGCAGTTGCCACAAATATGTAGACATATGTCTGCAGGAACCTTGTCCTTAAGGGCCACACAGCCGATAGGATGTTAATCTCACCGTCAATCAGTCAATCGCATATACCATGGCTTGAACATCATAAATGGTTGAAAGTGAAACTGAAGGAGACCACTTATTTCCTTAAGACCTTGAAGATCCCACATCATCCAATGGATGAAGTGTTACCGCTCTCTAATGGGTTTGGTAGGAGCTCAGTGTTTGGTTGTCGCTCCAATTCCTGTGCATGATTTGGAGGTCACATTTAAATGGTCAGGTGCCTGTTCAAGTTTAGCATCTTCTGTCTGTTTTCTACAGATGTTCGCCTCAGTACTTGGTTTGCCAAATATGAGGGGTAATTCAGGATGTATTACCTAGCCAGTTCAGCTGTTTTATGTGATGGAGAGTATGGAATTTTTGCTTTGGGTGTATCCTAACTTTCTTGTGGGGGATGATATTGCTCCAGTTTGTGCTCAGGATTTTTCTAGGCAGGCCGGCAGCTTGAGTCAGGTGTCAAGCTTCTTCTGTTTGGGCAGCTTTCAGATGCCATTTTTTTCACAGTTGTTCAACAGCATTGATTGCACATTTGAATAAAAAAAAAGCTTGGTTTTCAAAGAGAACTGTCTCTCCCAGATTTTGCTGAGTTTGTTGAATGCTGCTTTTTTTCTGTTCTACAGTTCAGCTCATTGATCGTTTCACTAAGGTGCCTGTGGAGATTCACACGAAGGTGAAATCCTTGACAACATTGATGATACTATGCTTTATGAGTGCATCTCTTTGGTGATGATGGTCACGTGACATCATGGTCTCCGTTGTCTTTCCACTGAGCCCTCCTGCAGCTTTGCCAGTAGTATCCACTAGTCCTAGCAAACATTCTGGACAGTCTGTCATCACTGAAATATCATTGGAAATGTCGAGGTTTGACAACTTGCATCCTAGGCTGTTCTGTTAGGTTAGAGCTGTCTGTTCTCCAGTTCATTGTTTTCTTCTTTGGTGGTGAGATCACATGGTTCAGTAACTTTTGTACATCATGGAAATAAACACTCTCACAAAGTGTGTGAAGCATATGATTAAAAAAGAAAAGAAAGATTGTATGTCTCTATATATATGGGAGGATGTGAGGGTGTGTATTTTCACATGCGTTTTTCCCATCTTATGTACATTCTTTCTGTAGATTTGTGTAGACTTGTGCAGTTAAATAACAGCCTGTGCTAGTGTGTGTATCTTTGTATTAAATGGGTAAAGACATGCTCCATTTAGCCAGATATCCATCTTTTTTCAGTCGAGTTATGCAATAGCCTGTGCCTGTCTGTGTACTGCATGCTTTATAAAGACAGCATCCTCCTAACCACAGGTTCATGTTTCAGTCGGGTTATGCAGTAGCCCTGTGTCTGTCTGTGTACTGCATGCTTTACAAAGACAACATCCTCCTAACCACAGGTCCATGTTTGTTTCAGTTAAGTTATGCAATAGCCTGTGTCTGTCTGTGTACTGCATGCTTTATAAAGACAGCATCCTTCTAACCACAGATCCATGTTTGTTTCAGTCAAGCGGAATGTGGCTGCTGCATCGGCGGAGGTAAAAAACATGTTCCGTTATAGTTTTGGGAGTAGGGGAAGGTTAGGGTGTGCAAAGATGGTGGAAGGTAGGGGTGGGGAGCGTATGGGGTGTCACTGGGAAAGGGCAAACTGGCAGGCAGAGAGAAGTGAAAGATGTAATGTTTGTGTGTGTGTAGCAGAATTGTTCAATTTCAGTTTTTGATTGTCATTGTGTGTGTGTGTGTGTGTGTGTGTGTGTGTGTGTGTGTGTGTGTGTGTGTGTGTGTGTTGCATTGGCTTAATGCTTGCAAGATATAAAAATGCTAAATGATTTCTTACCTTTGCATTGAAAGCTGATGCTGTTCTGGAAATTGACCTTAAGGTGATTTGACCTCTTTATTTGTCATTTATGCATAATTATGTGAGTGCAGGAAAGGGAAGGCGGTGTGAATTTTTTTTTTTTTTTTATTTTTGTAAATGAGAATTGACTTTTACATTTCTACAGGCTTGTCAGTCAACTTCTTTTATGGGCATTGTCTTTTGTTTAGTGTCATATATTCTTTGGAGAAATCTGATTTTATTCTTTATGTGTTTGTGTAAAGAAAAAATGTGAAACATGTAATGGTAAATTGTGAAAAGTTTGGGGAAAATATAATAGGAACAATTGTATTTTGATTTCAGTTGGATCAACTGTGATTAAGAAATACAGAATGAATATATTTTTGACACAGAAAATTGGTAAATTATGATGTGGAATATATAGTTCCTTTCCAGTCCGACCCACTTTCCCCAAACCCTTATGTTTAGCGCTGGAGGTGATTTTTCTGACATAACTACCATCCCTTCCTGTACTTTGTTTCTGTAATCCCTATCTGTTAGTTCTTGGGAGATTACAGATTTTGTAAGCACCAAGGTATGATTCCTCAGTGGATGTTCTGAAGCTCTTTTTTTTCTTTCTTCATGTAGATGAGATCTGTTTCACAGCATGCAATTTGGATCTGTGTTAGGGGTGATTGGGGTAGTGTGAGCTGCAGGGAAATGATGTATGCATTGTGAACTGGATGGGAATGGTGTGTGAACTGGACGGGAATAATTTGTGACCAGGAAGGAATGTTGTGAAGTGGATGGAAATGATGGAAACTAGATGGGAATAGTGTGTGATGTGTGGATGGGAACAGAGTAAAGTGGATAGGATATGTGTTTAAACTGGGTTGGAATAGTGTGTGAACTGAATGGGAATGGTGTGTGAAGTGTATTTAAATGGTTGTGTAAACTGAGTAGGAATGGTTTATGTAAACTGGATACAGTGGTGGTTGATCTGAAGTGGGTGGGAATGGTATGTAAATTGGATGAAAATAGCATGTACTGGATGAGAGTAGTGGTTGAACTGAAGAGGAATAGTTTTGAACTGGATTGGAATGGTGTGTGAACTGGATGGGAAATGGTGTGAACTGAATGGGAATGGTGTGTGAAGTGTATTTAAATGGTTGTGTAAACTGAGTAGGAATGGTTTATGTAAACTGGATACAGTGGTGGTTGATCTGAAGTGGGTGGGAATGGTATAAATTGGATGAAAATATAGCATGTACTGGATGAGAGTGGTGGTTGAACTGAAGAGGAATAGTTTTGAACTGGATTGGAATGGTGTGTGAACTGGATGGGAATGGTGTGAACTGGATTGGAATGGTGTGTGAACTGGATGGGAATGGTGTGAAATGGGAATGGGAATGGTGTGTGAATGGGATGGGAATAGTGTGAACTGAATGGGAATGGTGTGTGAATGAGAAGGGAATAGTGTGAACTGAATTGGAATGGTGTGTGAACTGGATGGGAATGGTGTGAACTGGATTGGAATGGTGTGTGAACTGGATGGGAGTGTTGTGAACTGGATTGGAATGGTGTGTGAACTGGATGGAAATGGTGTGAACTGAATGGGAATGGTGTGTGAACGGGATGGGAATGTGACCTGAATGGGAATGGTGTGTGACCTGGAGGGCAATGGTGTGTGCAGGACAGCAGGTTTGAGGTGGCTGAACCCTGGGCGGACGACGATCTGTCTAACAGGTAGAATCTCTTAAATCTTTCTCTTCCTGTGGCTGGAAAGGTGGCCACCAGTAACAGCCACCAGTCTGTTCAGGGGACACTGGTGGTTAGGTGGTGTAGTAAAACAGTCTGGGAAAGCAGAGAATACAACTAATAGTTAGGATAGATTTCTTTTACTTGATACTCTAAAAAGCTTGAAGTTAAAGAAAAGTAACACAAGTGGTCTGAAGAAAAGAAAACCATGATTGATAATGACAGGGAGAACTAATCACAGTGATAACATCACAGATAAGCTCTGTCCAAACATTTGCAAGACTGAAGTACATGTAGTAATTAGAGTAAAACACACAAGGTGGGGAAAAAGTAAAGGAAGCAACTAATCTGCCTCCCTGAAATGCTTAAAAGCTCTGTGAATTGAGAACTGTGGATTTGGTATTCCTGTTTGCTGTTGCTCTGTTGTGGTGAGGCTGGTAGTGGGCATTTTTATTACCCCACTGGGAAAAAGAGAAAGATTTGGTTAACAGAGTGTGACTGTAGAGCTTGATAGTGTAACTCAATTACTTGCTTTTGCTTGATGCATCTGTGGTATTGTGTGTGTGTGTGTGTGTGTGTGTGTGTGTGCACCAGACACATTAACACATGCACACACACACACACACACACACACACACACACACACACACACACACACACACACACACACAAGTAAACATGCAGAAAACCATTATGACAAGGAAGAGTAAGAATACAATGCAATAAGGAAATGTCTGTTGTGGAATATGGATTGTACTTTCACTTTTCAATTCTGTTTTTGATCTTCCTGATCAGTTCCCCTCCTCTGTCCCCCCTCTCTGCAGTCAGCCTCTGCTCCCATCATTGTGGCTAAGATCACTAGGGGGGGATTTACAGGGGAAGTATCTCCTTTTTCTTGTCAACACAAACTGTTCCTGTCTGGCTGGAGCATTATGCCTTATAAATTGGGTGATATGTTTCACATCCAATTCAGACAGGACTTTGAAGCTTTAACTTCAGACAGGGATCTACCACAGATGAGGTGTTGGAGCAGTGGCATGAACTGAAATCTATGACAGGTGTGGCTTTGACAGTGTGATTTGGTGTTGATATGTGCCTTGGGTAAGATGTTGAAAATGTGAAGACAAGGATCTCAGGGATGTGACAAATTGGGGCCGGAGCTTTGACTTCCATCTGGTATGGATGAAGATGGAGGGCATTGGAAACTAGACTTGGATCAGAAGCCATCATAGAACTGATTTAAATTTGGCCTGGAATCTTGAATCATCTGTCAGACATATTAAAAGAAAACGTAAATATAAACTTTCAGATCAAACAGGAAGTGACTTCCTTTGCATTTAAGGTAAATCTGTGGAATTTGAAAACTTAGATCAAAACAGAGTATCATGATGAAGCATTGACTCTAATTTTAGCATGCTGCTCTGTTGAGTTTATGGAGAACAGGCATTACCGAAGACTTCCAAAGTGACTTGGTGACAGTGCAGTGGGTCCATTTTTGGGAGAGTGCATAGAAACCTGATACTGAAGGATGGATAGCTTCCTGTGAACATTGACAGACTGAGCCCACATGTTTTTTGTTGAAGAAGGGAATAGGGGGAGGGGAGCTGGAATGGAGTAGTTGTTATTAATGACACACATAGGGTATAGGGAATAGGAACTGGACCTTGAGTGACATCTGTCTAGCTATGAAGATTTGGATCTGTGAGCAGTGCTTATCTGCACCCCCCATAAGGACATCACCTTCATGTTACAGGGAAATGATGAATATCAAATGGTAGGAGGGATCATTTGTTAAGCATTGTTGTTTTATGGTGGTCAGCAGTGTAAATGTTAGTGCCATTCAGAGCATTGAATGGTTGATGTGAACGTCTGCCTGTGAGTGATTTTTTTTGACAGAGGATAGGTGGTGGAGTAGGTAACACACAGGCCTAGGAAATAGGGTCCCAGGTGCGAGTCTTGGATGATGCGATTTGTTTCCCTCCCTTTCCACCAGACGCTGTGTGATGGTCAGAGCATCTTTCTTTCAGATGAGACAGTAAATGAAATCCTGTGAGCTGCCTACATGTAAAAGACCTGACAGTAAGGATGTTGTCATAGCAAAACTCTGTTTACAAATTGCATAAATCAACAAAAACATAGGCAGATAGATGAAAAGAATACAAAGAAAGATGAGGAAAGTGTCGTCCTGTGGAAATACATGTTTTAGGGAAGAGCAGCCAGAATTCTGTGAAGAGAAATCTGTTGTGATAAACAGATTATACAATACAGTAGAATGCAGTATAGTACAAAACAACAATCCGATGCAATACAGTTAATGACAGTTCATCAAATAGACAGTATTTGGAGGGAGGAGGGGGGGGGGGGGGGGGGAATCTTGGGGTGACTGAACAAATTGACTTTCTATTACAGCATGAATCAGCAGGTGAATTCTGATAGTTCTCACTATCACTTGCAGGAGAGTGATCAGAAAAATAACAAATTCCTTCCCTCAACCCTCCCATCCGTTAATCTCGAGCCTCCTATCTCCCTAAGCTTTTCCACATTATATGTATTTGTTTTGTGTGTGATGATGTCTGGTGGAGACAATCATTGTGTATGACGGGTTCATTTTTTCCCCCTGGCTGCTCTGTCTGGCAGACAACGGAAGTTGCCCAGGTATGCTTCCCTGTTTTTCTTTCACCTGTCCACTCACCTGTGACCTCTTTGCTTTGTTTTTTTTTTTTAATCTGTTCACTTTCAACCCTGTCTTCACGCTGTGGATCCTGGGTCCTTGCACTTTTCACATTTTTTAACTAGAGTCACTTCCAGGCATAGAGTATTCTTTCAGTTTGATCTTTTTCTTTCTCTTTCTCTACTGGCAAGCAGTGCCAGCCCAGTACTGATGATATGTTTGTATTATCTGTGTCTGTGTATAAGAACTGTACCCAGTGTAACACCCATTTCTGTGTATGGAATCAGTACATAGTGTGCTGTAAGTGTACATTGACTGTGCTGTGTGTTCTTGGGGTTAGGTATTGCGTGTCTGTGTGTTGTGATTGTAGTGTATTCATATTCTTTGTGTAATGTGTGGTATATGTGTAGTGACTGTATCAAGAGTGTGTATATAATCTGTTTAGTAGTGTGTGCTGTAAGCGTACATTGACTGCACTGTGTGTTCTTAGGGTTAGGCATGTGTGCCTGTGTGTTGTAATTGTAGTGTATTCATATTCTTAGTGTAATGTGTGGTATATGTGTAGTGACTTTATCAAGAGTTGTCTGTGTTTATATTCCATGTTTCTTAGAGTGACAGTGTTGTGTACTGTTGATGTCGTGTTTTTGTGTCTCAGAAATGACTGTAGCCTGAGGGATGCTTGAGTCTTGTGTCTGTACAGTTTTTGTCTGAGTTGAAGTGTGTGTGTGTGTGTGTGTGTGTGTGTGCGTGCGCGCGCGCACGCGTGTGCTTGGGTGCGTGCGTGTGTACTACCAGTAAACTCTTCATGTACATAACTTCTCTGTATACAGTGTCTGATTTGAAGTGTGTGTGTACAGTAAATGAACTCTTGAATTGTTGTCGTGTGTTTTGAACATGTCACTGGATACTTTTCACTAAGTATTCCACTAATTTACAAACACAGATGTGTGAAAACTGGAGACAAGAGAGTGTGAATGTGTGTGTGTGTGTGTGTGTGTGTGTGTGTGTGTGTGTGTGTGTGTGTGTGTGTGTGTGCATGCTTTCAACTTTCATATTTGTTTACATAAATGCCCATATTGCATGCAGTTATTTGACCCTAGTAGTTTTTGACAGTGTCCAGTGTGTGAGACTTGCTGTCAAACTCACTGTTAACTGTATTGCTATTATCGACCACAGACATGATGATCATATAAATATAGATAGGTAGATAGAGAAGCATTATCGCTGTCTCTTTCTCTCTCTCTCTCTCTCTCACACCACACACGCACATACACATATACTTACAAACTCATGTGCATGCACACAAACATGAGAATGCACACACAAACACACCCACACACACCCACACACCTACTCAAACACACACACACACACACCACTGACTCATTCGCTTATACACTAACAAAAGCATACACTTGCATATGTACATACACATGCAGACATGCACACATTCACATGTGTACATACATACAGTTTCTCTCTCTTTCTCCCTCTCTCTCTCTCTGTCTGTCTGTCTCTCTGTCTCTCTCTCTCTGCCTCTGTCTTCCTCTGACTGACAAGAAGCTATTCTTTCTTGCACATAGCTGTTATTCCAAAGAATGCTGCATTTATTTACTTTCCCACAACAGGATTATTGATTGTGGATGTAGACTGCCTGAATACAGAATAGTGAGACAGTAGTGTTGTCTGTTAGCAGAGTTCCCTCTATTCCTACTCATCTTTTGTAACTGCTGATGTTTTTGAAGAGGACTTTTGTGGTATTATCACAAATTGTCTGTCTGTCTCTGTATTGCAGTTTGTAACCCACATAGCTAACTTCTAACATCTCTATTTGTACACATTTAAACTTTAGAGGCAGTTGTGAATTAGGAGGGACGAGAGAGAGGAAGAAAATGAGGCACAGAGAGAGAGAGAGAGTGTCTGCATTTGTATGTGTTTGTGTGTGTGTGAGCATGCAAATGAGTGAATGTGTTCTTGTATATGTGGAAGTATTGATGTGACAGTGTATATGGATATGTGTTGTGGATGCTTTTGATTTTCAGCAGAAGGATGACACAATTTCAGGATTTTTTTGGTGACCTGCGTTTTGGTCTGATGAAATGTATAGCTTGACAATACTCACACAGTGCTAATATTTACCAACTGAAAACTGCTGGTGTTGAAAAAATGCACAGAACGTGGGAATACTTGTGCTGGCAAACTTTTGGACGTAATTGAATTCTTTATTCCTTTGAGAATTGCAGAAGTACATGTGCAACATGAATGGTTTTATTTCAGTACCTTTGTTGATACAGGAGTTGCTTAGATAGTTATATGCTTTGACCTTGTGTGTGAGCTATGTTTTAAGGTGGAAAAAGTTTATGACTGGATATTTTTTTTTTTAGCAGATCTGTGTGTTTTTTGACCATATAGCAGTTTTGATATGGAGCCAGCAGGGTGCATAGACTGAAAGTTTCAGTTTCATCAAGTTGTCATTGCAAGCAGATTGGTCCATATACACCACAGCACTTGTGTGAAGTTGTATGACCACAGAACATGGAGGACAAGAGTGAATACTATGGCGTGTGTCTGTTTCAGACCCACGCTGCAAGTTCATCCTCCTGCTTTACCTCCACGGGTACGTGTGTATATGTGTGTGTGTCAGACATGCTCTTCTTTTACTTTTGATTTTTTTTACAAATTCAAACATTTTTTTTTAACATATATTATTTTTGTTAATGTTATCTGTAGACTACCTTTATGTTCCAAAACTTTGAAACTTGGACATGTAATAAAACAACCATTTTTTGTTTGCTGTAAAAAAAGAAATCTGGTTGTTTTTACATGCATATTCTAGGAGCCGCTGTTGCAGTTTTGATACACACTGTAATGTTAACAACCTGAGCAGTCTTTCATGCCCAACAGGTCTCTCTTTGTCACATGCAAGCACATGCTTTGACAATGGCCATATTTTTTCAAAGAATCTAACAGGGATGAATTTTCAGATGAACATTGCTCAGATCATCAAATTTTTAATCAAAATTATGGTCAGAGTCCATGAGGATATCTTTGAGAGCCTGTTTATCAGTCATACTCTGTCATTTAGTCATGATTACTTGAAGAAAAGAAAAGCTCCAAATGACGCCCATACTGACTGAATTGATCAGCAAAATTGACACAATGTGAAACAACAGGAATTTCTGTTTACATTAAATCCCTTGGCTGTAGGTTTATATGGGAGTTTTGACACCAGTTTGATGAAAACAAGTAAAGATACCCTTGCATAGCTCTGCACAGGTTCAGATTACTTTTCAGCAGTACTAGAGCAATAATGGGGCATAGTGTTTAAAGTGTCAACATGCTGTCTGTGAATTCAAGTAAACAGGCGTGTAACACTTAATGTTCTATGTGTGTGAATTTAGCGGGCCTCGGACGCTGACCAGAGACCCCTGGATGGTGAAACTGCAGCTTCCATTGCTGATGCCTTATTGGATGACAGTGGCCCTGATCTGGACAGCCTCATTGACCGTATGTTGACATTGACCCCAAACAGTCCTTCACCTTCAGACATGGAAAGAGAACTTGAACGGTTGGATCGCGAGCGTGAGCAAAGACGGCGTTTGCAAGAAAATGGTGCAGCCGGGGTGGGGAGTGAGGACAGTATTGAAGTGCCCCCAGAGTTACCTCCTAAGCAGAGGGTGGTGAAATTTGCATGCTAATGGTGATTTGTTGTCGCATTTGGAGGACAATGGTGCTGTGGCGTCCTCAGCAGACGACAATGTTCCACCCCCCAGAGTGCCCCCAAGGAGAAGATTGAACAAAGAAAAGGAGTCGGGAAGTGTAAGTATCATATTGACCTGACTGTGTAGATTTGTGGACAGGGCTGTATGTAGTACTTACAGAGGTAGAATGATTGAGAAGGGTCCTTTTTCTTTTTTAAAATCTGGCAGTATGTCACGATACTATAAAATGAATCAAAGTGAATTTACCGATACTCTAATTTTTCAGTGAGAGTGTTATTGCCTTATTGTTTGTATGATTGTTTGCATTCATAGAGAGGGGTATTATCATTATGTTGATATGTCTGGTGTGTTTGTAGTACAAAGGTGATGGTGTAAGTAGTATTATGTTGATACATAATATTATGTTTACGTTTGCATAGACTAATGTGAGTGTAGTTATATGACTATTTTCACCTGTGTTTGCCTTTGATGGATTTAACAGCTCTGTGTCTGAGTGCATGAGAGAATGTGTGTGTGTGTGTATGTGTTTTGTGTGTATGCATGTGTGTGTTGATGACGGAAATGGTAAGGACGCTTGCACTATGGCATGACTATTAACAGCTGAAGTTTTACTATATGATAACATTCGCTGTTGTGTGCAGTCTACCACACGCCCAGTCAGCAATGGTCTTCCACCCACCCCCAAAGTCCATGTGAGTTTGTCTCGTAGACGACTACTGGCGGTGTATGTCTCTTTTATGTACAACCATTGGCAGTGAATGTTGGTTTTGTAGGTCTTTACTGTTGGCTGTTTGTCTCTGTCTTGAAGACGACAGTTGGCAGTGTATGTTGGTCTTGTAGACATATACTGTAGACAGTTTATGCCTGTCTCATGAAAGACAATTGGCTGTTAATGTTGGTTTTGTATGTGTTTACTATAGGCAGTTTATATCTCTGTCTTGTAGACAACTGTTGGCACTTTATGTCAGTCTTGTAGATGCTTATTATGTGCAGTTTATGTTTCTATCATGTAGATGACATTTAGCAGTTTATGTCATTCTCGTAGGTGTTTACTAATGGCAGTTTATGTTTCTGTCATGTGGATGATATAGTTGGCTGTTTACAGCTGTGTCGGCCTTGTAGGTGTTAACGTGGCAGTTTTTGTCTCTGTCATGTAGACAACTTGTAGCAATTACTATTGACAGTTTATGTCTGTGTCATGCAGATGGTGAATATTAGCAGCTCATGTTTTGCTTGGTAAACAGGATGTAGACAGTGGTACACTAAATACTGCAGGACTCCACACTCCAGTGGCAGCGTGTGTTCTTGAATGTATCACCAACAATAGTGTGCAGAATGAGGTAGTTTTGAAATTTAACAGAATAATGATGAACAGTCTTAATTTTTTTTTTTATCCTGCTGACAACAAGCATTAACAACTTAATCATGAGTATCCATTGACAACACTTGTCTACATACACAGAGAATACCCAAAACAAGTTACCAGTTCAGAGTGAGTCATGATTTTAATGCACTCATCACATCATGGGAAAGTTTTGATCAACATTTTGTTCCCTGGCTAGAGGAGGATGCGCTTTCACACTTGCTCCCAGTCTACACAATCACAGATAGGGAAAGGACACTTTGTCACTTATCTTCCAGATGCCTTGGATTCAGCATAAGATGTGAGACAGGGCTGAAAGCACAATATTTTCCAAGTGATTTTTGTGGTCAGCGGAGTAGAGATTGTTTTCTGGTTATGTCTTAAAAGCAAGGACACGATTCATCTCAACCTGTCAGCACATTTAGGGAATTGCTGCGGAGGGAGTGATTCAGGATTGATAATGATGACTGGGGTGTCTTAATACAACAAACGTCACCATTAAGAACTGGAAGATGATGAGGAATCCATGTGGCTTAATACAGCAGCAGCAAGTGACCAACAACACGTTGAACAGGCTAGTCATGCTGGCTGACATTACAGTATAGTGTAGACAGTCTGTCACTCAGCAAACAGTGTCTGGGGCAGACTGGCAGGGAAAGGGTTAATACTATCTTGATCTGGGTGGGCTTCTGTAGTCATGTGGTTGATGTGGATATTTTGCTTGCTTATGATTAAACTGTGGATTGAAGATAACCAGTGAGTGCACAGGCAAGGTTTGTCTGCTGTGTTCCATGTCTTTTCCTTAGCATCTTTACTGTATGCCATCTGTTTCTCTGTCCAGATGGGTGCCTGTTTCTCCAAAGTGTTTAATGGCTGTCCTCTTCATATCAACCACACCGCCAGCTGGGTTCATCCTGACACTCGAGGTTGGTGTGTGGTGTTTCTTAATGTGTTTTATGTCTGTGTGTGTGTGTGTGTGTGTGTGTGTGTGTGTGTTGTGTGTGTGTGTGTGTGTGTGTGTGTGTGTGTGTGTGTGTGTGTGTGTGTGTGTGTGTGTGTGCTTTGCGTGGGTGAGAGAGAGGTGTTAGTGTGTATTTAGGAGAAACAGATGTTTGTGCATATTTGTGTATGTATATGTATGAGAGACAGAGAGAGAGAGAGAGTAGTCCTCCATCTGCAGTGACACTTCTTGCGAAAAGTTATGATTTGGAAGACATGTTGGGTTAAAGGTTAAAATCCCATGGCTGCTGACTTTCATAGCCTGTTAGTTGTAGGGGCAGGTTTTCAAGCAGTAAAATGTCAATCCCATGTTGCCATGAGTGGTTGAACTCTCAGCTCCACAGTTGAAAGCTCTGACCACTTGACTGCTGACCTCGCGGTTAGGACATTGTCCAAAAAGACTGCCAGCCAAAAAGCTCAAATTTCTGTTTTTGAAGCAACCTTTTCTCTATCATATATCGTCTCACCATGCACTGCAAAACTCACTTGCTCCAAAAAAAAAAAACCCCAAACAAACAAAATATATAGTATCAAGTCAAGTCAAGTCAAGTCAAGTAAACTTTATTATCTCAAGTAAACTTTATTATCTCAATTTGAGAAATTAATTTGTGGTCACACACATTCACAGCAAATAAACAATAATTTAGCCACATTACCCATTTTCTCACATATGACATACATTCATATAGAGGAATTTGGATTTTCAATTAAACATCTTCTCGGTTCAAGAAATCAATGGACAGGGGAATAAACTTTGTTTAAATCTGACACTTCTGCATTTAACCGATCGATATCTTCGTCCTGACTGAAGAAGGTCATACTGATTTGCAAGGACGTGGGTCTGGTCACACGTAATCTTCTTCGCTTTACAACTAACACGGCACCTATATAGCTCACTCAGACTTTTTTTGTCTCTCACCAACGATTTTTCCTCCCACGTTCACCACTTTCTCAAGCACATTTCTGCTCTTCACAGTCAACCCACCATACCAACACATAAATGAGATAGCAGAGGAACAACTATGCTAATTATCTCCTTTGAAAATTCGGTCAAGGGGGGTAGGGGAAATAAACTAAATACACTCAGCTTAAGCAGTTGTAAACTCTTTTGGGAAAAAGTTAATTACACAGTGTAACCCTGGGAGGAACAAGGGTAAATTCTGCTTCATTTTTCTTACCAGCCACACAGAGACTACAACAAACAGGAATTCTCCTGTCAAGCCAACAGTCCAACACAGCTAGCCCTGAAAACTGCCAATGCCCAGACAAAGAAACAACTCGTTAGACTACACATACTTGCACCTTGGTCTAAGCTATAAAACACTTTGCATGACTTAATGGGGTGGGGTGTGTGTGTGTGTGTGTGTGTGTGTGTGTGTGTGTGCAGATCAGTACATCTTGATAGGAGCTGAGGAAGGACTCTACACTCTCAACCTGAATGAGATTCATGAAGCCTCCCTGGAACTGGTGGGTATCAGCTGATGCTGTGGCACTGTCTCCCTTGTGTGTGTGTGTGTGTGTGTGTGAGTGTGTGTGTGAGTGTGAGTGTGTGTGTGTATGTGTGTGTGTGTATGAGGATGTGTGTATGTGTGTGTGTGTGTGTGTGTGTGTGTGTGTGTGTGTGTGTGTGTGTGTGCACAATGTCAGTGCAACACTATGTTAATCTGACAGTAAATGGTTTCAGTCAGTCAGTGTGTGTGTATGTGTATGTGCATGTGGATGTGTGTTTGTGTATGTGTATGTGAGTGTGTGTGTATATGTGTGTGTGTGTATATATGTGTGTGTGTGTGTGTATGAGTGTGTGTATGTGTGTGTCATGGTTGCTACCATCACGGGTGGTCCTTATTTGTCAAAAAAAAAGTGGAAATCGGTTGCTGTGTTCCGGAAATATGATTTTATGTTGACCATCCTGAAAAATTGAAAATCACTGAGTAGTGAAGGAAGAGAATCTGCCCTAATTCACTTCAGAAATAGCCCTTAACAGAAACACCCAATCAGAGGAGGAATTAATAGCAAGCTGCTGATTGGCTGGTGCTTCCTAGCACATGCCTGAAATAGACTCAGTCTCATCTGCTTTTCACCAAAATGGCATTGAAAAGGACTGTGAGGAATATTCGCGTACACTCTTTCTCCCCCAAGGAAAAAAGTGCTGTGACAAATGGCCATTCATCGAACCTGGAATGTAAGGGTGAGTTGGATGCATTTTGTTAAATTTGTGCCTGCGATTACTCTGTCAACACATGGTGGGAGAGATGACTGCCAGCAGCATGCTGAGACCAACAAGCATGTTTATATAGTGTGTCATGATTGAGAATGCACTCACAGAATTTTTGTTTTGGTAATGTTCCTGAAAATGATGCTGTGTCCCTGATTTTGGAGATTTGTGTCCCTGGTGTGTGTGTGTGTGTGTGTGTGTGTGTGTGTGTGTGTGTGTGTGTGTGTGTCTTTGTCTCTGTGTGTGTGTGTGTGTGTGTGTGTGAATGAGTTGAATGCATGTGCAGCATGTGTGTGTCTGATGTCCTTTATGTTTGAACATTTCGCAGGGGGGAAAATCAAACTTGCTTTTGGCCTGGATGTTCTAATGTGCCTGTGATGTAAGCTATGTATGCTTGTCAACATGTCTCTCTGTCTCTCATTCTTTTTTTTTTTTCTTTTTTTTTTTTCAAGGGAAATCAGACATTTTATACGTTCATCAGGGATGAACTGGACCACAATTAGTCCAACATATGATGTGTGTTTGTGTTTATGTGTGCTATATGGCTAACTCTGTCTCTCATTCTGTCTCATATCTCTCTCTCACACTCTCACTCTGTGACAAACTGAGTAATAACTGAATGTGCCAGACATATGTTTCAGGTTCATGCCAGACGATGTCAGTGGGTGTACGTCATCAAGAATGTGCTCATGTCCTTGTCAGGTGGGCACTATTTTTCAGCAAGCTGTCTCTCAGGTCCTACAATAGCCAGATGGTTAGTGTGGTAGGATATCAATGTTCAAGAGCCAAGATCCAGTCTTTGGAAATGGAAATTTTTGCACACGAACCATCTGTCTGTGGTAATCTCTGTATGAAATTCATACTGCAGATTCTAACTTATACAAAAGTCCTGGCAGATGACAGGGTAAGGAATGATGTGGGGTATGTTTTGAAAGTGGTTGTAGAATAGAGTCCTGCTCAGTAGTTTTCAAACCACATCATCATCATCATGATCATTCTCATCGACAACAATCATCATTTAAAAGATGTCAGACCCAGGTCTTCTGGTGGCAAGTTGTCTGACTCCCAGAATGGAATCCTGAAGGATCATCATTGAGCATCTGAATTGTTCCATTCACATTTCAGCCATATATCCACAATGACTATTTTCCTTTTATGAATTTGGTGCATCGCTTGGGTTGTGTTTTCTCAGCTTACCATGCATGAGATGTACTGAACATGAGGCTGTATGTGTTCGGATGTGTCAAAAAATAAAGAAAATCTTTTTTACTTTGAACTCTTGCTGGCAAAGCCAGTAAATAATTTGTGGACTTGTGCAGCAAACTTTGATTTGCCGTAGTTACGCGCACTGCAGCATGTCACAGTATCAACGTATGTGATCGTTGTTTCCTGTTTTAAAGAGTCAGTTAACACCCGGAGCACATTTTTGAAGGGTATGTATATTATTGGTTATGACATGCTAAATGCACGTTAACAGGAGCCCTATCAAACCTGTGTGTCTCTTCAGGCCTTCTCTGGATTCAGTGTCCATGTCCTGTTCACATCCATGCTTGGTCAGAGTTCCTGTCAAAATGTGTGGTTTTGGAACGTTTGCAGGGATGTTAAGTTTATCTCGCTGAGCTTAGTGTTGATCTCTTCCCTGTTACATGTGCTACTTTGCGCGCGCGTGTGTGTGTATACATGTAGTCTAGTAAGTGGATGCTTGAAACTATGTGTATGTGTGTGTGTGCACACTGATGTGGATGTATGTGAGGAGACTTATGCATGTGTGTGTGTGTGTGTGTGTGTGTGTGTGTGTGTGTGTTTACTTTTTGAGTACATTTGTGGGTGGTGTGTTTACTTTTTTGTGTATGTGGGTGGGTGGGGTGTGTGATTGAAGTTGGTGAAGACAGTGATGATGGTGGCGTTGCAGGAAAGTCAGGGGCGCTGTACAGGCATGACCTGATGATGTGTCACAGTCGACTGACCAGCCGTCTGTCTGTGCAGTTCAACAGAATCCCAGAGAAACTGATGCCCAGGTAGGACTGGCAGGGCACACAGACACTCCTCTACCACCCTGTGCACATAGGACAGGCAGAGCACAGACACTCTGCCACTGTCAGCACCTGCTGTCTATGTTGATAGGACAGACAGTCACACAGATACTCATAGTCTGCCACCCTGTCAGTGCTGCTGACCTATTGTAAAAAAGGAAGATTCTACTGATTTATCAGCATTATAATCATGTTCTGCTGATATCAAAGTGTCAATGACTTGTCTTCAAAAAGGATGATTCCAACTGATCTGTCAGTGTCACTGACCTGATGTTACCAATGTCTGTGGAAAAAAAAGGTGTATGACAATAATCACTTTATGCTTTGTGAGCTGCTTTGCAGTCAACTCATAATGGATTCACAAAAAAGAATAGTAAATATTGGTCTATATAACAAAAGCCAGAAAACAGTGTAAAAACATCATTTGCCTTTGCATGTTTTGTTGAACATCTTATTTCTATGACAACTTCATAGCTTTCTCTGGCCTGTGTTTTGTGCTATGAATCTTATCTTTTAACAGTCAGCATGCTTTGAAGTGTGAGCTTTTGTTTATGCGAGAGAACAAACAAGTCTCATAAAGGAAGTGATTGAACATTTAAGGTTTTCTGACATCTTGCCCTAAGAGAAAGCCGTGAAAAAGGTGTTTTTATGTAAAGATGAACGTACATAAAAAAACTAAAACAAATAAACAGTAAACCATGAGGAAGGTGATTACATAAGGGTGAACAAGAGAAAAATCGAAACAAATAATAGTGATGGGTTCAGTCACAGGTGACTATCCAGTTGTACTCAAAAACACCTGCAAAAATCACACCTCTAGACAGAAAATAAGGAAAAAATGTGATGTGAGAGAGAGAGAAAGTGAAAGGGTAAAGGGAAGAGTAGAAAGGCTTATTTGACATTTGTAAGTGGATGATGTGGCAGTAAACTTTTCACTGGTCTGTGGCATTTCTGTTGGTTTGTTTCAAAGTGTGCACATTGAAGTTCCCTGTTTTCCATTTGTAAGGTGTGTGTGTGTGTGTGTGCACAGGTTTGCAGATATAATGTATGTCCACCTAAGTTATTCTTGGAGTGAATAAACTGCGAGTGATGAGGGGACTGAACGTGATGTCAGCAGAATTGAGAGGGAGTGTGGTAGAGAAAGGCAAGTAGTGAAGAAGAGTTTCAAAGTGCATTACAGATACTTGTTCTTTTATACCATGGAGCATGGAGTGGACTGTTGGTTTCCTTATTTCTTGTTTCTATTTTCACACTGCATTGCATGGAGTTGATTGTTTATTTCCAGACGACTGCAACCAACGACGAAGGTTCCAGACACACGTGGATGCTGGCGTTGTTGCGTGAGCCGCAACCCTTACAATGGTTATCGTTACCTGTGTGGGGCGTTACCATCAGGCATTGTGTTGATGCAGTGGTACGAACCTCTCAACACAAGTTCATGATGCTCAAGGTGAGCTTAGATCAGCACTGTCACCTACTCTGTCATCCACACTGTCATCAACACTGTCATCACAGTGTGGACAATCTGGAAACAGTTCAGATCAATGGAAAAGGATCGAGTAGAAAAGGAAGTTAATATCCTTAAAGAGGTTTTCCTTCTGTAAGGTGCCAACAGAAGACATTGAATTGTCCATCTATAAGGTGCAGACAGAAAACATTTTATTTCCCTGTTTTCCATCTGTAAAGTGCAGACAGAAGACATTGAATTTTCCTGTTTTCATCTGTATGATGCAGACAGAAGACACTAGATTTACGTGTTTTCCTTCTGTAAAATGCTTCTTCTCAAGAAAACCTGTCCTTGTCAGGTGGAAGGCCGGAGCTGAATGAGGAACAGGAAGTTGGCACCGGCTTCTTCCTTGGCAGAAGTAGGGTGGTTGTCACGTGATAGTCTTGTTACTGCATTAGCCACAAAAAATTTGGCCTTTCATTGCTAACTAACTGCTGTGGAATGCTATGGTCTGACATGGTAAGTATACTAGCCAAACAGGGAGTATAATACAAACTCCCCATTTCTCACAAAGTTTACTATCAGTGAACCTAAACATTTATGGGACTGTTTTAATCTGCGATGTGTTTAAAGTTTGTGGTATGTTTATCATGAGCTTTACATTTCATAGTGTTTATAATAATCATATACGAATTTGCAAATGAATTTCTATGTGGATTAATAAATAATACTGAATTGAATTGAATGGAGTTTTCATGGAGAAGTTTGATTTTTTATAATAACCTTTTCTTTTCTTTTGTTTGTTTGTTTTGTCATCTTGTTTTTTTTTGCGTATTCTTAGATAAATTCAGTGCCCAGAGTATTGAATGTACACTGCAGATGTTTGAGATGCTCATCGGTTCTATTATGTTGTGTGGATATTCCCAGGTATTTGAGATGTGCTTCAATCCTTATCATGTTATGTGTACATTCCAGGTGTTTGAGATGTCCATACCATCGTCCCTGCCAGTGTTTGAGATGTTCATCAGTCCTGAACAGGAGTACCCCCTGGTGTGCCTGGGCGTCAGTAAAGGGGTAAGTCATGCTCATTGACTAGTCCTGTGAGTTCTTTCCCCTGAATGCCCTAGTTTTGTGGGCGGATACTGTCAGGCATTGCTTGCCTGCCCTTTTTATTTGGCGTAATTGCTTAGATATGTTTTTGTTAAATTCTTGCTTGTAGTCGTTACTGATCAGGCTGTGACTCATCTGACTCATGAGAAGAGTTCCTTCGGACATACACTCTGATTTGTGATTATGAAAAAGGGACTTGGAATGGGACCACGCTGTTTTCAGTCCTGCCTTCACGTCCTGCCCTGAGCACACTGCCAGCACTGGATGTGGCACCTCTGTCTCCTCCTCTGTGGGAGGAGCTCCTTCTTTCCCCACCCCTCAACCCCCCACTGCCTTATCCTCCTTCCCCCTTGTATGACCAGCTTTCTTGGAGGAGATGGTGTGGAGGGACCAGCAGTGAACCGTGGTAAAGTGTTTCTGTTCTGGATGGGTGCAGCAAAGAGTGAGCCTCTGTGGATTGTAAAGGGCAATTCTGCTCTGAATGACTCTTTAGAGTTGCTTCCCATGATGTGATAAAGCAAGATGAAAATAATGGACTTTTTGTGGGATTGTGTAAAAAGACTTCAACCTTTAAAAAAAAACGACTGGATCCCCCTCAGTACTTATTCTGGTGCGGAAAAGAATACTTTTTTTTTTTTTTTTTTTTGAAAATAAACGGCGAGGCCTCATCTTTTCTGTTGTTTAGCTTTGATATGCAAGGCCCTTTTTTCCTAATGTGGTAGAGTTAGAAGTGTATGGTAACATTTCATTATTTACCAGCTGGGAGCTGGATGCGAGTTTAAAGTGTTCATCATTGACTCTTGATATAGTCCTGTCACAGGTTTTCAGATGATTGCACCCCCGATCCCTCCCTCCATTTGAATTTGGTTCATAGTGACTGTTGTTGAGAAGGAGAATTACGAAAATCAAAGGGGGAAAACAATAATGAAAAGCTTTTCTTTCCCTCTTTGAAGCCTTCTTCCCCTTGGTAAGCACTTTTGCAGTTTGGGCAAGGTAGGTTTTTTGGTCAAACCATTTTTGGAAACACTTTGTTTATGGTGAAGAAGTATGTTTATTTTTTTTGTTTATGGTGAAGGAGTATGTTTATTTCTTGTTTATGCTGAAGGAGTATGTTTATTTTTTTGTTTATGATGGAGTATGTTTATTTTTGAGTATGTATTCTAATATGAGAGTACAGTAGAGAGCTCCCTCGCATGTCGGGTACAGTTCTTCATAAGATGATGTATAGCTTCTTCAGAAGCATTCTAGAGTGTAACCCTCCCAGCATGATACTTAAGTGTAACACATTCCAGGATATTTGGCTTTGTAAGTGCCCTGGAGGACAACTATTATTCAGAGGCCATTCTCCTGATTGCTATGATTGAAGGAGAGTGACTGTAGTGATTAACTGATTTAAACTGTATGTGGAATTGGTGCTCAGACTTGTGTTTGGTGTCCTGCTGTCTGTTGAATGGGAGATACTCTGTGAGATTCTTGTTTGTGTTTTCACCCTTGCTTTCCAGATTGCCTAATCCACATACATATGCACATGTACACAACCAGACAGACATCCTGTGACAGTACCTTTGGTTGAAATGCTTGTGCAGGAGAGTGTGAGGTTCATGACCCTGAACAGCTTCAGTCTTTTAAAAACTCATTTCTCACACATTCATTCCTTTAGCAACAAATAAATCGAACAGGGTTCCCTCCTTTTAATAATGAGCTGTGAAATTAGGTAATCAAAATCGATTTTTTAAAGTAATATACACATCAAATTCACAACAATACAGTAAATGTATCTCTTTTTGCTTATAAGAGCAGGTCAATGTGTTTGAAAAATTTGGTCTTCCTTCTAAACTTCTGGCAGACAATTTCAGTGCCACATTATATGTTTTATTCTACACCCTGCTTCTTCATAGGCATTTCTGCTGTTTATTATTATACAAATACTCTGTCTACTTTAGATCATTGGTTTGGGGAAGGAGCAAAAGAGGGAAGGGAGGAAAAGGAGGGAGAGGGATAGGAGGGGGTTCACAAATTTCACCTAAGGAAGAGGAAACCCTGTGAATAAAAGCGGAACATATGTGGTTGAAAATGGTGGCTTGTTTATGTAGACTGTGTGTGGCGCTGTGTTTCAGCCGTGACCGTCTCCAAGTGGAATTTGATGTGGTCAACCTGAATTCCTCCACCAGCTGGTTCACAGAGGATGAGAAATCTTCAGGTCGGTATGAGAGACTCTGGGAGAGAGTGAGGACCACTAAAAGAGCGGCTGCCTGTCGATATTGTGTGATGTCAAGGATATTATGATAAGCTAGTGCATTTGAACAGAGATTGATGGAGGAGAGAGTTTGAGAATGTGTGTGAAAAAAATGATTGCACATGGGACAGGAGAGAGAGAGAAGTAGCTGGTAGAGTCACTGATTTGTTAAATGCAAGCTCGCGAAGTCTGTCTGTTTGATTGAAGGAAGTGAAGATAGAAATGAAAAGATCTGTAGAAAGAAGGAGCTGCAGGACTGGAGTTTGTGTTGGTGGTGACTGGTTTTGTGCAATGACTGTATCATATCAGTAACTTTGGTCCTTTCCCAACTGTGTCTGGACATTATATAATGCTGCTTGGTTAGATAAAAATATTCATTTCCAGTTGTCCAGTTTTCTAGAAGAAAAAAGCTGCACGCACCACTTGCCTTAATGTGAGTCCGAGAGATGTACTCAGGCATACACACGGTTATGCAGTTACTTACAAATTCATGTAGAGGTACACCTGCGCATGCTTGCATGCACACATGTGCGCGCAGGCGCACACACACACACACACACACACACGCACACACACACACACACACACACACACACACACACAGACACACACACATAGACACACACACACACACACACACAGCACACAGGCACACACACAGGCACACACACACACTTACCCCACTCACACATCTGTAGTAGTAGCACAGACAGTGTTTGCTAGCTGTGCAAGGGCTCGATCAGCACTTTGGATTAATACAATGAACAGACATCGGCAAAGTTTTGTCCATGAAACTGTTTTCTCAAATCTGTTGTTTAAGTTGTTTGTCGATTTAATTTTACTGATCTAGTTGTAACCCCTTCACACTGTGGTCACCTGGTTTAGCAGATGTGGTGTAACATATGTGGTCAGGTCTGCATGTAGTGATACCGCTTTGGTAACTCTGAATTGAGAGTGGTACACTGTGGTACACCCTTTTCCTGTTGCAGAGGACGCTTTGCCTGTTGCCTGTGTGTCTCAGCTGGAAAGGATGCAGTGCTTGTCTGTTATGATCGTAAGTGTGTCTGTGTCTGTCCATAGGTCTCTGTATATTTGTGTTTCTGTGGGGCGTGCATGTTAGAGAGAACGTGGTGGGGGAGGGGTGTGTGTGAGATTTTTTGTTTTTGGATGGTTGATGTTATATGCGGATGTGGTCGTGGAGTGGTCTTTCTTGACTTAGACGGTGAATACTAGTTTTGTATACTAGAATGTGTGGATATGATCTTTGTTAACACAGATAGTGAAAGCTGGTATTTGAGGATAATGTCTTTGTTGAGAGAGACAACGAATGCTATTATGTGTAGATATGGTCTTTGTTAAAACAGTCAATGAATATTGGTATGTGTGGATATGTTTTTTTTTTGACAAAGAGAATGAATGCTGGTATGTGTGAATATGGTCTTTGTTGACACATACAGTGCTTTAATCCAGGAAAACCTTTCAGCAGTCCATGGCTATAAACTTCTTAAACAACAAGCAGCTTAAGATGTTGATGAAACACAATGATCAAAAACTGTATTTGAGAACTTCCCTCCATTAAGTAGATTTCTGGTTGTTCCTTTTTTTGTGTGTGTGTCATCTCCATTGTCCTGTCAGTGGTATATTATGGCATAGAAGAAGATCATGAAAGTTTGCTTGTGTCAAACTGTATGGGGCCTTCGAGACCAGTGGAACTCAAACTGTTGATGTGCCAAAATTGATAACACTTGACTGGGTCTTTTTTAGAACAACTATATAATTTGAGGATTGGTGATAAAGACCGAAACAAAAAGAGGGGTCAAAAAGAAAACAAAAACAATGCACAACGTTTCGACTCTTAGAGTCTTTTTCAAGTGACATGAAACGACAGTACACGCAAATTTTGCTGTGTTAATGACGTAAAGAACGGGGAGACGCAGATAAAACACACAAGACGTCACAATAAATTTTGACGTGACAAGAACTCAACACACCCCCCCCCCCCCCCACACACACACACACACAAAATAAAAATAAAATAAAATAAAATAAAGGAGGCTGGGTAGACACAGGCTAAGAAAGGTGAGTGAATGGAAATCAGGAAATCTGATTTCAAATCAGATTTCCTGATTTCCATTCACTCACCTTTCTTAGCCTGTGTCTACCCAGCCTCCTTTATTTTATTTTATTTTATTTTGTGTGTGTGTGTGTGTGGGGGGGGGGGGGGGTGTTGAGTTCTTGTCACGTCAAAATTTATTGTGACGTCCTTGTTGTTTTTTATCTGCGTCTCCCCGTTCTTTACGTCATTAACACAGCAAAATTTGCGTGTACTGTCGTTTCATGTCACTTGAAAAAGACTCTAAGAGTCGAAACGTTGTGCATTGTTTTTTTTTTTTCTTTTTGACCCCTCTTTTTGTTTCGGTCTTTATCACCAATCCTCAAATTATATAGTTGTTGATGTGCCAGCCCACAACACTGACCACATTGCCCAGTCAGAGAATGAATGTTGGTCAGTGGGGAAGAAATGGAATATTCTGTCAGGTTTTTTCTTTTTTTTTTTTTTTTTTTTTTTTAACCTTTTTTCTAGAAATATGAGGAATAAAAAGTGTTTCACATGTAAACTCTACAGACCATATCAAAGTAATGACCTCAACAGTAATGATTACGGCACTGTCAGCTGTTGCAGGCTGAACCATCTCAAGACATCAATACATGTGCTACATTTCAGGTAGTGTGAAATGAAAAAAAGCATTGAACATGTTAGGTTTTGAACATGCAGCTTTGTTATATGATTCAGGCTTCATCAAAGTGATGAACATGTGGGGAGTCTTAAATCCATGCTGTATATTTCAGGCTATATCAAATCCGTGATGTAATTTTGAAGCTCCGTCAAACACTTGAGTCATGTTTTGTCGTCATATACTATACCCTGTCAGACCATAGCATTCTACAGTAGTTAGTCAAGCTTTGCCAGGCCGAAGATTTCCATCAAGCACTTGAGTCATGTTTCTGTTTCAGGCTACATCAAAGTGGTGAACATGGCGGGGAGACTCAAATCAAGCCGGAAGCAGCAGGCTGAACTTCAGTGTGACTGCATAGTGCAGTCTTTAGGTCAGAATCAGTGTGACTGCAGTGTACAGTCTTTAGGTCAGAATTAGTGTGACTGCAGTGTAGAATGAGTGTGACTGCAGTGTGCAGTCTTTAGGTCAGAATGAGTGTAACTGCAGTGTGCAGTCTTTAGGTCAGAATGAGTGTTGACTGCAGTGTGCAGTCTTTAGGTCAGAATGAGTGTAACTGCAGTGTGCAGTCTTTAGGTCAGAATGAGTGTGACTGCAGTGTGCAGTCTTTAGGTCACAATGAGTGTGACTGCAGTGTGCAGTCTTTAGGTCAGAATTAGTGTAACTGCAGTGTGCAGTCTGTAGGTCAGGAGAAGTGTCACGGCAGTGTGTGTTATTTAGGCTAGAATCTGTGACTGCAGTGTGCATTCTTTCATTCAGAATTAGTGTGACTGCAGTGTGCAAGTCAGAACTCCAGAGTGACTGAAGTGTGTAGACCAGTTTGCTTTCAGTGTGCAGTGCTTCATCAGATTTCCAGTATGACTACAGTGTTTAGACCAGTTTGCTTTCAGTGTGCCCTGTTTAGGTCTAAACTCCAGCATAACTGCAGTGTTTTAATACAAATTCAACTATGGCTTCAGTGTGCATTGTTTAGTCAGATTTCCAGTATGTCTGCAGTGTTTAGACCAGTCTGCGTTCAGCGTGCAGTGTGTTTAGGTTAGAACTCCAGCATAACTTCAGTGTTTAAGTCAAAACTCTAGCAGCACTATTTAGGTTAGAACTCCAGTACAACTTTAGTGTTTTGGCTTTTTCCTAACTCTGTGCCTGACCCTTCACAGAGTGCTCCAGGACTGGAGTCACGCATATATAGATGCATATATACACACATACCTAAGCATTTCTTTCTGTATCTCCTCTCTCTCTCTCTCCCCCCCCCCCCCTCTCTCCCTCTCTTTCTTTCTCCCTCCTCCTCTCTCTCTCTCTCTCCCCCTCCGTCACTGCCACCCTCCCTCTCATGCATGCACTTTACACAACAGACACTAACTGTTTAAGATTATATGCATACACTCACACACACACACACACACACACACACACACACACACACACACACACACACACACACACACACACGCATGCACACACACAAATGCATACACACACACATATGCACACACACACACGTATGCACACACACACACACACACACACACACACACCACCACTTACCTAGTCCTACAGCATTATAAATGAAGACTTGACTGGATCTACCGTCGTTCTGTTGACAGTGATCTTACCCGACAGTGTGCTGGCCTTCCATGAGCATGGAATGCAGGGACGCAGCTTCAAAGACAACGAGGTCAGTGCCATAGCAGGTTGCCTGGCTGGCTGCCACAAGTGATCTGCCAGCTCTTGTCTCTGTAGTTCAGCATAAGGATTTGGCATCATGTACTGTACCATATTTTGTCTATGTAATTCAGTGTCTGGACTGCAGTTTAGAGTGACAAAGAGGCATGTGAAATAGTGTGATTTACGTTTTTCTGCATCTTGGTGTGCTCATTTTTTGTGTGTGTGTGTGTGTGTTGCTATTATTCCAGCATTGGGTAGAATATGACCCTATTCATTTGACCAGCTTGTATCTCCACCATGATGAGTGGACCAGCCCACTGTGTTGTTTCCATGTCTCCCACAATTAGCTATAGACATGCTCCGAAAGGAATCGTATCAGTTCTTTCACCCATTTCCATTTGAGGCAATTTTTCTCCCCAAGTCCAACCGTGGAGGTGAGAGCCTTGGGAGTTTATCAGGCCCCTGATCTGAGCCTTTTCCAGTGTGCTGGCTAATTTCAGAGGTCCCTGTGATTGATTTTTTTTCATACTTACTAGTCCCTGTGACTGTTTTTTTTTTAAATACTTACTGATCTTAACAAACACCTTATCCATCTTTAGCCAGGGACATCACCATATTATCAGGATCATGAAGAAAACAAATTGGAAGAGCTGGGAGGTAACCTCATCTCCATACCCATTAGGCAGCTGAGTGATTGCCCTTGATGGATTCAGTCCAAGTTAGATTAGAGGAAAGGGGTGGATAATACAGATGGTGGGTGGTGTTGGTGTGCAGGTGACCCAGGAGATCTGTGACAAGAGCAGAATATTCCGTCTGCTGGGATCAGACAGGTGACACCTCCTTTCTCTCTGACACACTGCAAGATTGCTGTGAACATGGCTGTGTGTGTATGTGTGTGTGTGTGTGTGTGTGTGTGTGTGTGTGTGTGTGTGTGATGTTTTCAGTATGTGTATGTTTGCTACGTTTGTGTTCGCTAGTGGTGTGTCTACTGTCTGTGTGTATGTGTGTTTGTTTTGATGTCTGTGTGTGCATTTATGTTGTGTGTGGAGTCTCTGTGGGTGGTGTATCTGTGTGAGGAGGGGGGAGGTGGCTCGTATTGTATGATGTTGTTTTGTCTATGTGTTTGTCTATAATGCGTATGGGAGTGGGTGTGAGTCTATGTTTGTATGTGTCTGTGTGTATACTTTTGTGTGTGTTTACATTGTATGTTTGTGATGTCTCTGTCCTTGTGATGTCTTTGTGTGTTGGTTATTTTTGTGCATGCTTATGCATAGACTGTAAACTGACTTGCACCATGGAGGCCACTGCCTGGTGTAAGTTGGAGTGCATTTATTTGTATACTTTATCTGTATTTCTTTCCTGCATTTTTATTTTGAAACGCTCTTTCTTTCTCTGTCTCTCTCTCTCTCTGTGTCTGTCTTGTCTGTCTGTCTCTCATTCTGTAACATACTAGTATTCTTTTTTTTTTGTTAATCTGGTGAGCAATCTCCTCTTGATAGACAGTGGACTCCCTTTCTGCTCTGGAGGCCATTGCCGGCTGTAACCTCAAGTACCTTCATTTGCTAAGTTATTCGAAACTGTATACCTCTGTGAAATCAGATGGATTTAACATAACTTTTTAGGGGGGTTCCCAGCCATTTGATGGG
>JADBJO010001267.1:12500-30000 GCA_016801955.1 Conus betulinus | reverse complement strand
TGGAGATGATGAGTACATCAGAAAAATGAGCATTTAAAGGGAAAGAGGGAGTGTACAAGGCAAGACACCCATATGAATCTCTCCAATGGACAGCTGCAGATTACTTTATGCTAAGCAGGGCTTCCCATTCCACTCTACATTTTTTTAGCAGGTTCATGGAGTCGGTCAGCATCTTGGCTTGATGAGTTCTAAGCTGCTCTGTGGATGAGAGCCGGTGAAGTGCTTGTGTCACTGCTTCTGCCTCCATTGTTAGACTTGAAGTTGTTAAAACTGTATGCACCATTAGCTTCCTGAATAAATCAGCCATTTTACTTTACTGTTTATAGCCAGTCTGACTTACCATTGGTGACACTACTGTCAGAGTATACATCAGTATCTTGTGCCGAAGTTTTCACCTGCATCTGAATCTCTGCGTTGGTTTTGCCTTCTGGCCATTCTCGACAATGTCTTCCAAGCTCTGGAGTGATGGCAGTTTGGTGGAGATGTTTGAAGTGGTCTGGATACTTTTCCAGTTCCTTCATTTTTTTGAGTTCTGATAACTGGCACACAAGCTGCATATTGTCTACTGCCTGACCCACCATTGATTTTTCAAGTCCTAGACGAGTGCCATTTGTTTCCTTGACTGCTGCATGTAGTGGGTTTTTGGGGACTTTCAAGTGGTCTATATATGATATTCCTTCACCTGTACTAGATCGTGTCTGACCAGCACCTGAAAGAAAGATGTTACTGCAAGACACTGAACAGATACACTGATCATATCACCAATCAACGAGTGTATCAAACCCATCGGGCAGCACAAAAAAAAAAAACATAAAAAGATCTACTGACATCAGTCAGGAAAAGAATCCTAGAGTAGTATGGCCATGTAACAAGATCCAATAGCCTGCTGAAACAGTCCTCCAGGGAACTGTTGAAGGAGGAACTGTTGACCGACAACATTGCAGGATGGACAGGGGAAACATTTACTAAGACCCAGGCCTTGGCACATGACTGACAGAACTGGGGGAATCTGCTGAACTGTTCTACAGTGTTGTGACCCAGTTACTCCCCATGGAGTTAAGGGAGACATTGACATACATGACAAACGACGACACACACACAAATGCACACACGCACGCACGCGCACCTACCAAGCAGATTAAGTGCAGGGTGGTGGTGTTGGAGAGTGAGAGGCTTAAACTTAATGAGTGTGCTGTACATGTTACAGGGTGATTGTTTTGGAAAGTCGGCCCACTACAGACAAGGAGGCTCCCTCCAATCTCTACGTGCTGGCAGGACATGAGAATACCTATTGAACTCCATGGGAACATCAACTGAACTCAATGGAACACTTCTTGAACTCCATGGGAAGACTTATTGAACTCTGTGGGAACGCTTACTGAACTATGCACAGAACTCCACTTGCCAGTGGCCATGGGAACACCAACTGAAGTACTCTGAACTATGTAACAAATGCAGCTGAAGCGTAGGAAAAGTTGGTCTGAACAACACAAAATGACCTGCTGAACTGCATCAACACATCATATGTAACTTCCAGTGCACTTACTTGCTCAACTGACTTTTTACCTGTTGGTCTGTGGCTTGCTGACCTTTCCTTCTGACTGCTATGCTGTGATCACCTGCACCACAATTGTGCCTACCCGTAGTTTGGCCAAAGGTATTGCAGTTTGGCCTGTGATAATTCACTTGAATCTTCACTGTGCCCACCTTTAGTTTTTGGCCAAAGGTATTACCCACCTTTAGTTTGGCTAAAGGTATTGCAGTTTGGCCTGTGATAATTCACTTGAATCTTCACTGTGCCTACCCGTAGTTTGGCCAAAGGTATTGCAGCTTGGCCTATGATAATGCAGCTGAATCTTCACTGTGTTGACCTGCTTGTACTCTGTCCGCTGCACGCCATGGCCCTGTATGATCTGACTTCCCCTTCTGCCAGTGCCACAGTGCCTTGTCAGCTGCATGCAGTCTCTTCTGCAGCTGCTTGTCTGAATCCATGATTAGTAGCTGTGTGGACAGGAAGCTGTCTGCACTTCCTGAGAGTGCTTGTTGGAACCATGAGCTATGCAACTTGTTAGCGTAAGGCCTGTACATGTTTGCCTTTTACGTGATGAATGCTGTGAGCAGAGTTGTTTTGTGTGGATGGATTGAGCTGTCTTAGTTGTCAGCTCACTGTTACTGTGGCTGCTCGACTGCTGGATTGTCTTTGCCACTGGCACCTCAAAAACGCAGCATCATCAGTGCATTGCTGTAATGTCTGTTGGCTGGAAGAGGGACATTTTGAAAGAAAAATAGTGGTGGCTGGTCTTTAGGGCAACCTGCACACTATCCTTCCAATGAGACTATAAACCGAGGTTCCGTGAGTGAACGCACGCATAACATCTTGCACACACGTGTAATCCCATCACCAACTTTCGGAAGAGAAGGCTAGTTTGGCCGTTGGTATGGATGACACATTACACATAGCATGCACCCTGTGTAAGAAATGGAAAGAATGAAAGAATTTGAGTGAACGATATTAAATGATCTGGACTGGATGACACAGGAAACGATTAAATGAAGCACCAGCTGGCAGCTCTTCAGTCGGCACTACCCAGGTAGGCAGCCTATTGTGTAAACGAGTGTGGTTTGTAAAGCGCTTAGAGCTTGGTCTTCGGCTGAAGAATAGGTGCTGCTATATAAATATTCATTATAATGATAATAATTGACAGGGGACTACAAGTCAGATGTCAATCTGATTCAGCAGATACAAAGAGAACCTCTATTCCAGTATACATCATGCCCAAAGAGGATAGCCACAACTGGTTTCTTGAACATTTCCTCTTTCAAGCCAACAGGTATATGAACACAGAAAAAATAAATATTTATTAACACAGACTTTTGAAATGTGCAAATAGAAGATTTGATGTCTAGAGTAGGTGTGCAGAAGAGAAACCATTGTGAAAAGAGTTCATTGAGTTGAGGCGCATGCTTTTGTAAACTCATTTTACTGCTTTAACACCCAAATTCTTCTGTATAACATTCTGGCAGCTACTAAACTGATTTTCATGGTGTGCCAAAGGAACTTAATATAAACTTTTGGGAAATCAGTTTTTTTTTTTTCCTTTAATGACATACACAGGAGGAAAAATGTTGATTGTAAATCGCATCCGAATTTGTATCAGTGTTGGTGGGTATAGTTTGACATGTGTATCTGTGTTTTGTTGATGTATAGAAAAGACCAGTGTGGTCACATAAAGTGATTTTAGAAAGGAAAAAATCCATTGGTCACCTCAGTGCCAGCTCCCCATTTGATGGTCGTCCTGCACAGTTTCACTGAAGTTTGAAGAAAGCCCAATCATCCATACAGTCTGGCCAGCTAGCTGAGCCATTGTCATCAGGTCATCTGTGCATGGGTTGCTGCATTGCAGACAGTTGTGCTGAATGGATGGCCGCCTGCCACCCTCATTCATGAGGATAAGTCATGATATTTCAGAATGGTTTAGAACTGAATCAGAACCCAGGTTAAAGGGCGGCCTTTTCTGCAACAAAAGTTATCCTCAATCAGTTTGTCTTGATGCACACAGCTTCCCAAACAAGCTGGAGGGGAATGAAACAGAGGGTCACTGTCAGCAGTGGGTATAGGGTGGAACGGTAGTGACCTGGTTATGGGGGACAGGTGGTATAGTGGGCAGTGGAAGTGTTAAGGGTGAAACAGATGGAGAGCAGGGAAGAGGTGGAGGAAAAAACAGAAAATGTAGAATTGGAGAATAAATCATGAGGGAAAGAACAGAAAGTACATACACTGGGAGTAAATGATGTGGGGGAGAAAAACACACTTCAGGTACACTGGGAACAGATCGTGCACAGGGTTTTAAAAGACACAGAGAAGTGAAGTGGTGAAAGACCAGTAAGAGTGACAGAACAAAGGCACCTTTCAAGGTACACTGAGAAGTCATCTCTAACAAAGGTATGTCAGCAAACGATTTTTTTTTTTTCTGGCTTTCTGGTCTGCTGCTCCATCTTGGTGTCATTTCTATCGCATTGCTCATTCTGGCTCCCCCCATCTCACCCCACCTGTGCAGCTATACCCTATCTTGTCCCATCAGAACCACAGCATTGGCTGTCCACAGGAAATAATTTGTGTCAGGTATCAGGATTCTAGTAAATATTAGTAAACTGTCCATAGAAAGTGTCTTTGATCATTCTGAATGAGTTTGGAGCCTACAGAATGGTTTTGTTTGGAGCCCACATAGTGGTTTTTTTTTCAGGTCAAATTGCTGCAGTGCCTCTTTAACTGTGCCAAAGGACTGTCATAGTATTTACTAAAGTATTCTGCTGTCTTCTGAAGTGTCTTCATATCTGCCAGATTTTTCTGTTGTTCACTAAACTTTTTTCATAGGTAGTATGTTGTATGATCATCCTTGAAGTGTCCTACTAAATCCATGCATTTAGATCATACCTCACCTGTACCTTTTGATGGATAGTATGTTGTCTGATCATCCTTGAAATGTCCTACTAAACCCATGCATTTAGATCATACCTGACCTATTGATTGAGGATGGTCCCTGTTGTGGAATGAATGGAGAGGTGGATGCTAAATGGCCAGATGTTTACCCGTCACAAATTTGTGTGTGGTGGAAGAAGAGGCCTGTAACGCCCTGTGGTGTATTTCAGTCAGCAGGAAAGGGTCTGTGAGTCAGCTGTTCTCATTCCTTTCAGTCGCCCTCTGTCTTGTTGCACTTTCGGTATTTCTCATGTACAGTGGAATCTGTTAGCAAAGAATGAGTTCCACAAGTCTTTCAAAAGGGGTTGAGGGAGTTACTAGCGCGATAACACTTGAAAGGGGTTTTATGAGAGGAGGGTGTCACTAGTTGGGGGTGTCACTAGTGGGAGGTAAGTCCTTAAAGAGAGGTTGTTAAGAAAGGTAGGAGTTTTTTTAGTGGGAGGCAAGTTCTTATTGAGGGGCTGTAGGAAAGGAGGGGAGTCTCTAGTGGGAGGTAGATCTCTTGGAGACAGAGAAAACAATGCTCTGAATAAAGTGTTTAGGAAGACTCTTTTTGTGTGTGTACATATGCTTCTGCTGTCTCATTGTCTGTGCCCATCCGTCCCACTCCTGTTAGTGGAACTTCTCCCACACAGTTTATTCCAGCCCCTTCATCCAGCCTTCCTAACAGTCCACAGGGGGAACACAATCTTGAATCAATGTCATGTTAAGAGCCAACCCACCAGAGGAGACAGTGCGTGCTGCCGAGTCAAGGAGAGAGGATGTTTGGAGGTTTCAAAGTGCAACAACTATTCCTGCGCTAATGATTTTTACCTGTCACATACATGTGTCTTTCAGATTGTTTGTAAAGATGAGCTGTGGTCTGACGCTAGTGTGAGGGATTGAATGGTGACGTGTGTATGGGGAGTGCACCATAGTTGATGGGCTGTGGTCCCACGCTAGTGTGAGGACAGAGTGGCAGCTGCTGTGTAGGGAGCACATCTTAGAGCAAGAGGGCAGAGGATCAGTATCTTTGCGTTTCACTAGTTACAGTTTCCGTTGCACAGACGAAAGGCAGTGACCACTTCCTGTTGATTTAAAAAGCTCTCTCCCTCCTGTATTGTCTGTCTGTTTGACACATATTGCTGCTAACAGTGTCAAACTGACAGGCTTGAAGCACACATACACACAAGTGGTGTGCCAGAAGGCAAGGCAAAGGTTGTCAGCAGGCAGTGGGCTGACCTTGCTGAACAGCAGACAACAACATGCGGGCATACATACATGGTTACCTGAGAGGGCAGCCTAGCCAGTGACAATTCTCTGACAATGTGCTGTGACTTCGGTCCTTAGAAGTGGTCTGTGATTTAACCTGAGTGAAGGAGACTGTAACAAAGGCAGCAGTGCGAAACTCAAGCAAGATACTTATCCTGTCTCTGTATGCTCTATGGACAGACTTTGCCATGCAGTACCTGGCAATAAACACACTACCAGGAGATGGCGTTCTTTTTACATGTATTTGTCATTTTCTGGTTTCAGTAACCCTCTCTTTTTCAGATCAGAGGCTGTAGGATGTTCCTTCTAGATTGTTTATTGAACACTGTCAGTGTGATAATTGTAATGATAAACAGGAAAAAAATGTATTTTTGCAGCACGTTTGACCCCCTAGAAGTGCTTTGCGCTTTTAAAACTCACTTTCTCTTAACAGCATCACACACAAACCACACTGGCATGCACACTTGATCCCCGGACTTTCCATATTTGCATCTCCCCATAAACATACATGCACTGATACACACCCTGCTAACTTCTTTTTTTTTTTTTTTTTTTTAATAGTTAATCTGACTTTAAATGAATCAAATTTTATGTATCCCTCCACTCTTACAGCCTTTTTGTAACAATAAGTATGCCATCAATAAGTTTTCATACTGCTGACCTTTTTCAAAACTGTTATTTGTATGTGGATTAGACCACCAAATTATTTATTCAAATTTAAAACTTGAATGATTTGTTTTCACTGTATATAGGTTTGTTCTGACTATTCAACATATATTATTTAGGGTTTGTAATGAACTTGTGAAGTCACAAATGAATTTCCATGTGGATTGTTAAAATGTTATTGAACTGAATTCATTTCACATGTTTTACCTTACCACACTGATTTTCATGCCATTCTGAAGGTCACTGCAAAAGTTTGATTTAGCTGAAATCTCCCATGGTCACTGGATTTGCTTCATTACAGTTTAGAAATGTGATCATCAAATACACCAGATAGTTGATGAAGTTAATGAATGTCTTGATGCTCTCTTAACTGACCTTCCAGCTTCGTAACTGTTCTGCTTCTGGGATGTGTTGAACATTCTTTGTGCCAATTGAATGTACTGTAGCCCACTGCAAGTCTGTGAACCTACTGAAGGTGTTTGATTATTCTTCATGTTTCTGTGTCTGATTACTGTGCCGGCTTAAAAGACCTAAGTGCTGCAGAATGTCCTTTTGTTGACTGTCTGTCCTCGAGCTTCCCAAATGGCCTTGTTCACAGAGCATGTCCTTGTTTCACTGATGCCTTTTTGATGTTTCTATTCAACATACTCAATGTTGAATAAGTGCTCTTGCTGCTCTTTTTGATGTTTCTCCTCAGTGTTGACTAAGTGCTCTTGCTGCTCTGTGCTTCGGTGCTAATATTAAATATTGAATGCGCATATTTCCTCAGGCCTAATCCAAGGAGTTGATTTGTTAAATGTTGACTCGACTGTATACCTGCCAATCGGCTCAAATTTTTCAGTCTTCCTTGATCTGTTTAGTGTTAACCTGTGTATATCTGCTGAGTAGTACAGCCGCTCATGTATTGCTTAACCTGAACAGTGTTTTTCTGATGATGACAGTTATGGTTGGATACAGCTTTTGCCCTGGTCTTCACAAGTTTTGCCTGCCATGACCCTTGCCCTCTGGTTTGAAGGTGGCCTTCAGACTGTCAGTGGATTTACCATGTGTGGTGTATTTATTACGCTGACTTAAGGAGCTTGTTCAGGTGTTTGTTCTTAACATCTAACAGAAGGGCCTTCAGTAGAGGTCCTTAACAGCTGACCAAGCCTCTGAACTCTCTGTGTATATGCAATCTGGCTGTACTGCAGTAACAGTTTTTCTGCTGTTCTCTATGTTGTCAGGTTCCTTCAGTGATATCTTTTGATTCTCACAGAATTTGTTGTACTTACCATGAGCTGATATTAATTGTGGAAGGGAAAAAAGCAAGTTTCTAAAGTTTCAAAGTTATTTTGTTGCTTGATGTTGTTCAAAGTCAGAAAATATTCAGAATGAAAGTAAAAGAAACGTGAAACAAGCAGTCATTGTCTGTCTGACTGTCAGATGAGATCTTATTGGAAGTTCTTAAGATTTGCCAGAAGGTCTCTGGGGATTCCCAGAACTGGCTTTGTTTGTCAAACACTTCTGCCAGAGGAACCCAGGAACCTCCCACAGACCGGAAGACCTAGGGGCATTGGCAGATGACCTCTTCAAATGAGACTGTTTTTATAAGCTGCTACTTACATGTGGTCCGCACCCAGCAAAGCTTACATGATCCAAACAGGAGTTCGCCTACACAACCCCCCCTTTTTCTCTCCTGTTTTTTTTTTTCTTCTCTTTTTTTCTTTCTTGTTGTTTGTTACAACACTGAACAATGTGATGTCTTTTTTACCCTGAGTCTGTCCCTGATTCTGTCGTCCGTGAATTCAGTTTGTGAGCATTTTTGTTCTTATTTCTTGACATATATTCTGATCCTTGTGATAGTGGTTCGAGTCCCATTGCCAGGTGATGTGCTCATCTATTCTTGAAATGTGTCTGTGAGTATGTTGAGGGAGATGTGGAAAGTGATGTACTCGTGATTCATTTCGTTATTCACCGTTTTGGGAGTGTCATTGAGTTGTGTGTAGAGAGACACCATGAGTGGTGTGTTTACATTTCATTTCATCCTGTTCATGTTAACAGTGTCACCAAGTATGAGACATGTTAAATGATATGTTCATGATTCACCAAGTCCTATCTGTTTTTGGAACGTACTAGTAGTAAGTGTGATCATGGAGACATGGTGACTGTTGTATTCATGATTCACTGTGTTTCATCCATTCTGGAGGGTGCACGAGTTCAGTGTGTTGGTGTATTTATGGAGAAGCTGTGAGTGTTGTGTTCATGGTTTGCAATATTTTATCCATACGGAGGGCATGTGAGTTCAGAGTGTTGGTGTTCATGGAAAATCTCTGTGAGTGGTGTTCATCGTGGTTTGCTATGTGTTTATCCATACTGGGGACATCTGAGTTCAGAGTGTATTTGAGTGTGTATAAGGAGACATGGTGAGTGGCCATGATTCTATTTTATCCATTTTGAGTGCGATGTGTTCAGAATGTTGGCGAGTGTGTTCATGGAGACGTGGTGATTGTTGTGCTCACATGATGGTTCACTGTGTCATTGAGTCGGCTTGCTTTGGAATTACAACGTTCAGCTGAATGTGTACTTCATTTGAGTAAGTGCGATGGGTGTGGCATCTCTCTGAGGAGCAGTGAAACTAAACGTTCTATTACCCCCAGGCTCTTAGAAACTAGTTGTACCCACATTGACAGTAATATTAATTTTCTGCTGGCCCTTAGCCCTGAAGGACAAGTTGTTCCCACATTGAAGGTGAGATGTAAGTTTCTGCTTGTCCCAAGCTTAGAAACAAGTTGTCCTACATTGATGATAAGCTTAACGCTGTTAGCTCCAAGCTTTTAAGGACATCTCGTACCCACATTGAGGTTAACATTTAAATTCTGCTAGTCCCAAGCTCTTAAAAGTACAAGGTGTATACACGTTGATGGTGAGATTAATGTCCTGTTATCCCTAGGTTCTTAATGACAAGTTTTTTCCCACACATACAAACTTTTAGGTGTGTTTGCCAACACACACATGTTGCATAGATACTGTTTAGGTTCGGAAAGGTGATCTGTTATTCTGTAGGACCTGCAGATATTCAATCTTGTTGGTGTTTGACTGCTGATATGAAAAGTTTGTTACATTCAAACAGTATTCATACAACGTTAAATGTAAAAGTCATTGCTGAATAAAAAGTTTGAGTTGCTTACTTCCAGGCCAGTACAATCATTGAAATAGTCCTTGTCTATCTGCAAGGTGGACTAAATAAATGTAGAGGTGCTAGTTGTGAGGTTAGGATCTGAACAATTTGATAAAATTGAATCGATTCATTTTGTTGACATGATGCCTTTTAATACAATTTCTACTGAGCAGAGGAACAGGTACAAATGTTATCTCAGTAAATAAAGAACATGGATTTGCCCGTCAGTCAGGTAAGTCAAGACTGTTGCTCTTTGTGTGGATCATAGATCATGTGTTTGAATATTCAGAGTAAAGAGTTGCAGATTTTTATCTTTTGTGGAAGAAGATACAGAAGATACTGATGTGACAGAAGATTAATACATATGCATATTTAGAATGTTTTTTTTAGACATATATAAGTTTGTGAACTCTTCTCCGAGTTGTGTGTTATGGTGTATGTCTAGAAACATAGCTGCACGATCGTACATTCATGCATTGCACATCACAAGCTGCATTCATTTTAGCTAGTTACTGTGCATGGTATAAATAATGATTGTAGTATTAGCTTATCACACTGGAGAAAGGGTTGAGAGAGGAGAATTTTTATTCAGGGCTTTTTTTTTTTTTTGTTTTTTTTTTGAAAGGCTTGTTTGGCAGCAAAATAGTTACCAAGGTTGCTCTGTTTTCTTTTAACGCGCTTTGGCGTTGTGTGATTCTTCTTATTTGCGCATATGTATGTGTGTGTGTGTTCATGTATTGGTCCCTTGAAATCGACAGCAAAGGATTGTTGTGTCCTGGTTGGTCAGTGATGAGAGGGAGTGGACATTGTTACACAGTCATCATAGCACACTGAGAAACCACGTTATGAAATGAACAGACTGTCGGACACTGTGGACAGAACATCCTTGTTGGATTATGCGGTCTATGTTCAACTGCTGAATTATTGTTTAGTATGTTTGTGAAAAGGAAGGAAATAACATCAAATATGAATAAGGTGAGCTCAAATATGAGGTGTTCTCTGTGTCAGTTGCCACAAGACGTCTGTTCATTAATGTGCATTTGTGTTGCATATGATTTGATTACCAGAGTGTATGTTTACAAAAGCACCTTTTTTTTTTTTCATTGCCTGAATGTGTCGATAGCAGATGAGGTGGTCATATGAGTGAGTGAGTGTCAGTGTGTCTCAAACTCAGCAAGCTTTTAGGAATGTTTGTCATGCTATGAATATCATAATTCATGTACATAGAAATGTCTTTGTAAAGACCATACTGTTTGTGAATATATCGCATCATTTCAACATGATTATGTTAATTGGAAACGTCCAGTTAGCAGGTATCATGATTATGTAAAGGAATATCATGTTCTTCAGACACAGATGGAATTAAAAAGAAAAAGAAAAAGAATTGAAGACAAGCTTTGAAAGGGTTGACCGTTACCCATCTCTGTCTCTCACTCTCTCTTCTCTCTCATTATCTCACTCTCTCTCTCTGTAAATGACTGGTTGGTTGGAGTAATCTTCCTGACAGATAAAATCCAACACAAAACGATGCGGTTACCACTGCATTACTAAATGCGTTTCAGTTACCCAGTATTCTTTTCGGTTTTTCAACCATTCTCATGTTGGTCTCCCAGTCAAACTGTGCGCTTCATGTTCTGATTCTTTATACATTTTATGAGCCTACCCACCCACCCTCTTCTTCCCTCCCACTTATTCCGCCCTCCTCCACTTCATACCCTACCTTCGCCCTCTCCTTCCCTCCATCACAGTCACTATCGTTTTCAGACAAGTTCTCGTTGGATCATTCTTGTTTCGAGCAGTTCTCACGCAGCTCTATAATTTCACACCAGAATACCAACAGCGGCCTTAAGGAAGAATAATACAATCGGCTGACCTGAATCACCCCTCTGATACCTGACCCCGGGGCACAATGGCGGAGGGAAAGGGAGAACACCTTCGACACCTTCGGAGGAAGTCCCGTGAACACCTGCCGCATTAAAACGGCGGTGGTGAGAAAACTGATGAGGCGTAACCACATCGCCTTCACCGCCACGCTGTTTTCTCAGAGGCGCTCTCACCGGCACGTCATTATGGCCTCGGATCGTCTATTGTCAGTTGATATATGTCATCCGGAACAAACGAGTCGTGGAGAAAAGACTGTCAGCTGGGTCAGGCTTCACCTGGGGGCAGGGGGACGTGGGGGTGTTCTTTCTGCCCTTGCACCTCGCTCAGATATTCACCATTGGAGAGATTTGTGTGACCAGCTTTAACCCCACCATTTTTTGACTTTGGTGATAATGTCTAAACACGACATCAGTGTCACCTATGTTTTATTTTCTTGTCATCCATCCTATTATTAGCATTAAGGCAGAATCGGATATAAAGTACATGCAAAAATGTTCGTGCATGTATTCACACACAGGTGTAAAGTTTCATCCGATGACCAGCAGGGGACTGAACTCTGCACCTATGTTAATTCCAAACAGAAAACTTCTTCCAACTTGATTGAATATCGTGGGAATCGATCCCCATACCTCGGAACAAGCGTTTAACGCCTTACCCACAAAACCAACCAGGTCTCCATGTGGGGGGTGATCGAAGTCAGGGCAGTGGAATCCCTGGTCGTCCATGAGCTGACCTACACTGTGAGTCGTATTCTACACGGGCCTGTCACCATTGGAGTCACGTTCTCCGATACAAGCTTTAGCCTGTTTACCCTAGGTAGACAAAAGTGCAGCGACACGTGTCCTGATCGTCAGACTGTCCGACTAAGAATGCATGGAATGCTGGACGCAGTTGTTTCAGGAAGAAAGCAGGCAGCGCCTAGTGCTGTAGATTCCGCCATAGCAACGGGGGGGGGGGGGGGGGGGGGGGGGGGGGGGGGGGGTATTGTCTCCCTGTCAAAATTCTGTTGGAAAACAAGCCAAACAAAACAATCAGAAACAGCAGGGAGGAAAAAAAAAAAAAAAAAAAAAAAAAAGGGGGGGGGGGGGGGGGGGGGGATTATGCCGACCCACGTAGGCAGACCACGTTTCACACCAACATCTGTTGTAATGTTGAAATCGTACATATACATATATGCAGAACATGATTATATATTGCAGTACAATGTAATGCAATTCTCTCAGTAAGTGTTAAGCAGCCTGGCGAGCCGTGAAGAGACACCCACGACGCACTGTATGGGTAAACTAAAAGAACAGAACCATCCGAGACTGCTGATGTCGGGAAACTGGGAGTTTCACGTGTTCATATAGAGGACCCAGAAACAGGAATGAGTTTGTCATCATTACCATCGTCATCATCATCGTCGTCGTCGTTGTCGAAGTCGTCATTACTGCCACCATCATCGTTGTCACCATCATTATTATCACCATCATCATCGTCGTCATCATCACCATCATGGTCGTCTTCATGATCATCATGATCTTATCATTGTCGTCGTTTTCTACTTCATTTCCATCATTATCGTCATCATCGTTATCACCATCATCATCTTCATCGACGTCATCACCGTCACTGTCAATATCACCATTATCATTATCACCATCATCATCGTCATCATTATCACCATCACCATTATGGTCATCATCTTCATCAACATATCATCATCATCATCATCATCATCATCGTTGTCATTTTGGTGCCATGTTCGGTCTGTAGATGTCAAGGTGCATGGCAGACCCTTGGACTGTCAGGGATCTTCACAACGGCCTGTTATTCGCCAGGGGAGAGAGAGAGAGAGGAGGGAGAGAGAGAGAGAGAGAGAGAGAGGGAGAATGCTGCTTATAGCCCAGCTGACCGCAAAGGCCACATCAAGGCTGTCACCTCAAAGGTGCGCCAGGGGCAGAGGCGTTATAGCCAGGTTCGTAACAAATCATGATTACACAGGTAAAACATAAATCAATGTATTAAAAGAAGTGAATGAACGAATAAATAAATAAATAATAATAAATAAATAAAATAAAAGTCTGTGACGCCGAAACCCTCAGTAATCACACGTTCAAAAGTTGGCATACAATATTCCCTTGACCGACGAAAGAAGTTTCAGTGTCGTTCACTGTCACTGTCAGAGGGTAAGTCCATAAACGCTGCACCCCATCTGCTGCAGCTGAGGCATCATCGTACAGTGTGAAGAGGCTGGACGTAGATGAAAGGAAAAGGGATGAAAGAAGTAAAGAGAGAGTTGGGACGAGGGGCTCATGGGCCAGCCACCAGACCTTCGCTGAAAACGCAGTCTACAGGTTAGGCCAAGTAGCGGCATCAGCCACTTGCCCTCTGCAGGACAAAAATCTACTGACACATGATACATACTACACTAGTCGCCGTGGCGAAGTGGTTAGAGTCGCGGACCCCCGGCTGGAAGGTCGTGGGTTCGATTCCCATCAGAGTCATGTGGGATTTGTCTGCACTGCAGGTGCCTATATTTCTCGGGCCTGGCTGACGGCGGGATATATTATGAAAGGAAACGTAGAGCACAGCCCTGCCACGCAGTCTCAGACCGGAATGGAAATCCGTAGCATAATCTTAAACATCCTCAATCTCATCGATCAGCATTTAAAAAAATCTCAAATTCTGTGGCCCTTCAAGCCCTGCTCTCGTGGTGACCTCAGTTAGATGTCCTCTCAACGTCCGTGGCCTTGGTTTGGTTCCGTCGGGGTCACCGGTATCGGCGAGTCCATGGAGGGCTGTCGTTGGATGGACATGGTGACGCCCTCCGGAGGGAGAGCTCACTCACGCCGGCTCCGCGACTAAGCAATTATTGTCGTCAGTAGGGGGCTTAGTAGGTGGTGTCCTGCGTATGTTGGATCAGAACAGGTGCCACTGATCACCACCGAAGTGACTCGGCAGCAGTGCACCGTCTCCTCCGGTGGGTTGCCTCATGAAGACTTGACATTGACTGCTCCCTATGGATTGCCGGTGCCGGGGCTGTGGTGGTACTGACTGGGCCGTAGCGGTGGACGAGGAGTCGGAATGAGCGGCGTGGGTGCAATGCCACCGAGGTGGCACTGAAGATGGGACAGCGGAAAAAAAAAAAGACACACACCATACTTTGTCGTTGCTCACTTTGAGTTCAACAGTCTCTCGTACACTGTAAATGTTCTCCTCTCTCTCTCTCTCTCTCTCTCTCTCTCTCTCTCTCTCTCTCTCTCTCTCTCTCTCTCTCTCTCTCTTCTCTCTTCTTAATTTATTTTGTTTGATTGTATGTATGCCTATTCAGAATGGGGCCTTGGCCATAAAACTGAATAAACGTTCGTATTCATATTCATATTCATATTCGTATCTCCATATCCTCTCTCTCTCTCTCTCTCTTCTCTCTCTCTCTCTCTCTCTCTCTCTCTCTCTCTCTCTCTCTCTCTCTCCAGATAGTCTCTTGATTAGTGATTAGTCAAGAGATCGAAGTCCGGATCGATTGCGACAACGACGTTATATTGACTAACTTTTCCCAGTGTGTGCACTGGCGATTACAATTTCACCAATACGAAATCAGAATCAACACGACGAGACCAGGCTGTTGACGTTGAGCAGACTGGGGAAATCATTAAATCAGGAATGTCTGTCGAGCACTCTTGTCTCCATCTCTCTCTCTCTCTCTCCTCTCTCTCTCCTCTCTCTCTCTCTCTCTCTGTTGTTGTGCGTGCGCGCGCGCGCGCGTTTGTGTGGTGCGTGTGTGTGTGTGTGTTAGTGTGTGTGTGTGTGCGCGCGCGCGCGTGCGTACGTGCGTGCGTGTGTGTGTGTTGCTATTGCTGTGCTGTTGTAGTTGTCTTTGTTTACTGTCGTCTATTGTTCTGTTGCCATTGTAGACTATTCTTCTGTTCTGAAAATGCTCAACCTTTATTTTCCTTCTAGTTAAAATTTACGACACGCCAGCTTTTAGGTTGTTGTGGGCTAGCGACCATGTCGTGAAGTATTGTACACACTGTCTGGAGTGGAAGCTAGTTGCCCATGTTGCAGTATCTATCTATTTCGCTCTTTTAGCGCGCGCGCGCGCGCGTGTGTATGTGTGTGTGTGTGTGTGTGTGTATGCGCGTGCGTACATGCGTGCATGCGCGCGCGCGCGCGCGTGCGTGTATATGTGTGTGTGCGCATGCGTGCATGTGTGCGTGTGTGAGCGCGCGCGTGCGTGCGTGTGTGTGCGTGCGTCCGTGCGTTCGTGTATGTGTGTTTGTACAGTTAAATACGTTTCAACAATTTTCATTATCTTGCTTGCTTTTTTTTTATTTTTGTTTTTGTTTTTTGTTTTTTCAGCATATTGTTTTCCTCCATGTTCTGAATTGTTCAGGATGTGACTTTTTTTTTTTTCCTGTCAGTTTGACAGCCCTGAAATCGATCTGATTGATGGTCTGGGCTGTCATAAAAATTGAAAATTGTAAACCTGTCGGACAATGCGATTGGCGGATTATTGTGAAGTTCCTTCCGATTGGTTGAAATTAAACAACAACAACAACAAAAGTTGTCGGTGTACACCTGCTGAGCGGCCCGGAACTGGACACAGAAAATATCTGTGGTGACTATAAGAATTTAAAAAAAAAAAAAAAAAAAAAAGGGGGGGGGGGGGGGGGGAGAGAAAAGAAAGTAAAAAAGAAAGAAAGAAAGAAAGAAAAAAAAAACGAAGGAAAGTTATACAGTACAATTGACGTGTAGATGGGGTCCAGTAGGAAAAGCAAGTGTCTGCGGAAGGGGAGAAAATCCTGGGTCCTTGTTTCGATTCTTGTCTGGGGCAGGATTTTTCTTTTTGTTCCGCTTTCCACCAGCCTGTAGGACGCTGAGCGGTGATCAAATGGCATGTCTTTCAAAAGAGACAACAAACCGAATGCCTGTGTGTAGCACGCACTTAGCTGACGTCAACGAACCCTTGGCTGCTGTGAGTGGTGTATGGAAACACTGTAGGAAAATCACTCTGAGCGGTAAGTCAGGGATGGCGCCATTGGCTGGGGACGGGCTCTTGATCCAGGGCAGAACATGCAGGCCCAGTTTGACTCAGAAAAACTCTGTTTTGGCAAAGTGAGGTTGAGTAGATGCGTGACTGCTCGTTCTTCGTTTTCATTGTCTTGAAAGTTGTTTATCTTGCTTGAAGAGGACCAAAGAGGTCGAAACGTGTCGTGTTTTGTCTTATAGTTTGTTTGTCCCCGTTATCTGGCGGATTAATCATAAATTCTTTCTAAAAACACTGTTATTGTTGTTGTTGTAGTTATATACGATGGTTATACAATCCTACACACTACTAAGAATCATGATAGTAAGTACCTTGTAAAGAGCTTTTCGGTATGTCTGTGCTCTTGCTCCGAATATAGTTCGACGGGTTTCGTCTAATCCTCTCCAAACTTGGTGTGGTGATTCATCAGCAAAGAGAGCAGATCAACCGTGCTTCTTCTTTAAGCTAGACAGTCTCAGTTCTAACGCCACAAGGAAATGAAGCGATGTTAGCATTTGAAGTGAGTATAAGGGAAATATCTTTAATGGCAAATTTTGCGCCTATTTTCATGCGCCTATTTCGATTATCCCGTGTCATCGTCATCCTGGGAGCCCACTGAGAGAGGCTTGTTCGGGTCGTGAAGGCTGCTCTCCCCTTCCTCATCCACTCTCCCTCACTCTGTCTCCGTTCACCCGTTCCTAGTGCAGCACTGTTATCTCATCGTCATCCCTAACATCGCTCCTGTGTGTGTGTGTGTGTGTGTGTGTGTGTGTGTGTGTGTGTGCGTGCGTGCGTGCGTACGTGCGTGCGTGCGTGCGTATGTGTGTGTGTGTGTGTGTGTGTTCATTTTTATTAATTATTGGTATCTACTACATTAGGTACATGAATGTATGTCTGACCAGAGAAACATGAGTTGTCTTTTCCTGTCTTGAGTGTTTCTGTGAGACCGAGTTCTCTGCTATCTCACCTCAAGAAAAAAAGAATCCGCCTTGTCCCTTCCAGTCCTCGGGGTAAGTCGAAACATGTCCTTCACAAAAGTAGGTCTGTGTCTTCC
>JADBJO010001267.1:0-2500 GCA_016801955.1 Conus betulinus | reverse complement strand
TGACCATTTCTTTGAGTAGAATCTCTTAACTAATGAATACTACTTTTAGATTTTGAGGCCTTTCTTTTAATTTTCCCCCAGCCATAGCTCAACAGAAATTTAGGGTTGGGGGTCAAAAAGTTAGGGTCGGTCAGGAAAACAGAAAAACAAACCTTATCTTGGCATTAATTTGTCGCTGAACAGTGAAAATGTATTAAGCCTTATTTTCAAATTTCAGGTGTCGATGTGGAAAAACTGCGCCAGTATGGGCATACTGAAGGGAATGCCTGTGCTGTGCAGAGGTGGAGGAGATGCCAGCTATCCTGGCAGAAATACCAGGCTGCAAATGCATAACACAACATCCCGGGTTCCAAACTGTGTGCCTTGATGTGTATGTGCTGAGGACAGCATATTCACAGTATCGCCAGCAGTACAGAAAGAACATTCAGAATGAGAACAAGTAAGAGCATGTTTTATTTTTCCCAATTACTTGAACAAGAGAATATTCATCATGAACCCAGAGTTTTAGACTGTCAGTGTGACTTCGATATAATCACATAAATTTTGTGAAAAAACGCATGTCAAAATGTTTGCATGCAACAGTCAGTAATGCCTGGTTATGCGGTCAGCAGTCAGTAGCACCTGTTTATGCGGCCCTTACATCATTAAAAACATTAGGTAAAAGTGTAGAAGAGCCTCCCCACTTCGATTTCTCGCTTCTTTCCATTTTTTTTTTTTTTTTTCAAAATTGCCTTTTTCAGTATAGAAAGAGGACTTCAAGCTACATCTTTCCATAGATTTGCAGTTTTATTTGGTCCTTGTATGGAGAAGATAATTCATCTTGATTAATACTGGGAAACAGAGGGTGACACGGAAAGAGCACTACTATCAAGACTGTCATGGAGGTGGCGCAGCTCTGTATGGGAATGGGGACATTGGGAGAGTAATCGAAAGAAATCGAAGTTTTAAAGCTTTGAATTATCATTCATCCAACAATCTTTGCTTAAAAAGGTAGATGAAACACAGCTCTACCTACACTAAAAAAGGCAATTTATCGGAGAAAAAAAAAAAAAAACGGAAAGAAGCGAGAAAACAAGAAAAGGGTAAGCTTATGTATAAGTACAACTTTGCCAAACATTATTATCAGTCATTATCGGTAACATCCTTAAAAAAAATGAATGTGAACTAGCCATTTCCCTTAAGAATCAGATTACGTTGCTTTGCAATGGACAGGTAACTGGCAACCACTGGTCAACTGCAAGACTACTAGTCAAGACTAACAAATTCTGTTGATCAAAACATCAGCAACAGCACAAAACAGCATGTTGAAGAGATTGGTGGGAATGCACATTTTGTGTGTTACATAGTTTATTACCCCCTTGATCAATCTCTCTTTCTCTCATAATATATATGCATACACACACACACAGTGACACACACACACATGTACACAAAGAGTTGGGGGGGGGGGATTCCAGTTCGACGAACACACACCAACACACACACACACACTCTCACACTTCAAGCTAAAAATATGAAAAAAAAAGGGGTAAAATATATATAAAATTAAGAAAAAGGACCCCGGAACTCCACCCCCCTAACTACAACCCAAAGTAAACACAGACCCCCCCCCCCCCCCCCCCCCCCCCCCCCAAATAAAACCTGTAAAAATTTAAGAAAATAGCACCTTCTGATGGTACCGGAAACCCCACCTCTGACAAGAACCCTAGACACCCCCCACCCACCTCTGACAAGAAACCTGAATATTCCCCCCCCCCCCCCCCCCCCCCCCCCCCCCCCCCCCCCCCCCCCCCCCCCCCAGCCCACCCCGAGGAAAGAAGAAGAAAAGATCATGTATTGTGGTGGGTGGCCTGTTAGGAAATCTGGTTTCTTTAATGTAACAGGACTGCTGGTGTAGGGAACACTCTGGTGCAAGGGTGTATTGGGGAGGACAAAAAATTACAAGCAAGACCGTCTACCTGCCTGCCACCCCCAAGCCTGTTCATCACTGTGAAAAATTGATTCCTTACTTTCTGCAGCCATGGGACATGTGTCCCATGAAGTGTGAGAACAGTCTGAAGCTCTGCATACCAAAATGGTATGTAATACTTCTGACCTGATCAGGACTTTCAAAAAAAACCCATAGAAACACAATGGACCCTCTCCCTTTAATGTAGTAACTACTAACTTTTGAATTATGTGTAAGGTCTTACAAGGGAGGGGCCTTACACTATATAAGAAGGGTAATTGGAAATTTTACAGAAAATACCATTAGCAGTTATATCTCAGAGTAACACACCTGAAAAGGGAAGGAGTCTTATTACTTTAGGGGATCCACTGTTGTATTGCCAGTCATACTGTATGAAATTCAATATTGTGACAAGAAAGCAAACATTACCACAAGAAAATGGCAGGAAGTATCCTGTATCCAAACTTGCTAGTTTGGGGAAAGAAAAAAAAATAGATCCGTTTCCCGTTTTCATCATTTAAAAAATTTGGTTAGTAGGTCGGCTTCTAAAAA
>JADBJO010001266.1:454479-455874 GCA_016801955.1 Conus betulinus | reverse complement strand
AAACCCAGTGACATCACTTGGGGGGGGGGGGGGGGGGGGGGAGACGGGGAAGAAGGGAAGGGAAGGGGAGAAGAATAAACATCACAGCTCAAATTTCTGGCAAATATTCGGATGGAATGTATGCATAATATGGCCAGAGGGCTGGTAAAGAGCGAGGGTCGTTTTACTCAAGTTGTGTGTTACTGTCCCTTGAACGCTAGGTGGAGATGTAGGAGCCGTTAGCCCATGGTGCATCACGCACTTAGGCGCTTTGGCGCGTATTTAAAGGTAAAATAAATTCAGGCCTTCGGCGTGCCAAAGGAGCTCTCTTTTTAACTCGCGCCTTTTAACAAAACTGTGTTGAAGGCGGAGGGTTATTTTAAAGCGGATTTTTCCAGCAAAGACGATGAAATTAGCCATGCTGTCCGGGTTTGTCTGAGGACAAATCATGAGGCGGTCTTCAGTGTGTTTAGTGCAACCTTTCGCTCTGTCGGCTTCTGAGAGAGTCAATGCGGATAATCGTCATCCTTTTGCACTTATTATCCACATCCCCCCACCCCCCTCGACCTCCTATCAAACTTTCTCAAAATGTTTTTTGATGAATGGGAGGATAATGAGTTATATACAGGAAGTCATTAAGGAAAGAAGGAAAGAAAAAAAGAATTTAGGAAGAAGAAAGGAAGGACAAGGAAACAAGGAAAAATTTAACGAAATTAACAATGAATACAAAAGTCAAGAAATGGGAGCCTTGTTTAATTACTTGCGAATATACATCTGCTTTTTTGTTTGTTTGGTTTTGTTCATTTACCTTTTTATGTTCTTGTCATGTAGACACAGGACTTCGTGTAAATATTCTTCTCTGTCCATGCATCGATATAGACACTGTTGATCCTGCTGTTTTTAGATGACGCAAACAATTGTGCTGGAAGTTATGGTGGTAGTCTACTGATGTTATTGCCTATATTTTGCGGTTTGTATGGAAGCGATCCGTGCGTTCATTTCACTCAATCTGTCCCCCCCCCTCTCTCCTCTCTCTCTCTCTCTCTCTCTCTCTCTCTCTCTCGTCTCTCTCTCCCCCTCCCTCTCTCACGTCAACTATTTTTCACCTTTTCGAATAATTATAACAGACACTATAACATGAATGCAGAGTGTGATGGAGAGAAGAAGAAGAAGAAGAAGAAGAAGAAGAAGAAGAAGAAGAAGAAGGGAAATATTTTTCTCAGATTTATGACCAAGATATACGGTAAACCCAGGGAGGAGCTAAATGGATTTGGATCTGAACAAATGAAAACAATAAATCTGGAGAGGAACTGAAACGAGATATATAATGAAAATGGTATTGCTGACAACCTTGCACGATTGGGGACCAGAGGAATAATAAGAAAGGTGATGTATATGTCTACTATATATATATAT
>JADBJO010001266.1:441979-446979 GCA_016801955.1 Conus betulinus | reverse complement strand
TTTTACACTTATTACCACATCCCCCCACCCCCCTCGGCCTCCTATCAAACTTTTCTCAAAATGTTTTTTTGATGAATGGGAGGATAATGAGTTATAACAGGAAGTCATTAAGGAAAGAAGGAAAGAAAAAAGAATTTACGAAGGGAAAAAGGAAGGAAGGAACAAGGAAAAATTTAACGAAATTAACAATGAATACAAAAGTCAAGAAAATGGAGCCTTGTTTAATTACTTGCGAATATACATCTGCTTTTTTGTTTGTTTTGTTTTTGTTCATTTACCTTTTTATGTTGTTGTCATGTAGACACAGGACTTCGTGTAAATGTTCTTCTCTGTCCATGCATCGATATAGACACTGTTGATCCTGCTGTTTTTTAGATGACGCAGACAATTGTGCTGGAAATTATGGTGGGTAGTAGTCTTACTGATGTTATTGCCTTTATTTTTAAAAAAATATGGCAGCGATCCGTGCGTTCATTTCACTCTCTCTGTCCCCTCTCTCTCTCTCTCTCTCTCTCTCTCCTCTCCTCTCTCTCTCCCTCCGTCAACTATTTTCCACCTTTTCGAATAATTATAACAGACACTATAACATGAATGCAGAGTGGGATGGAGAAAGAAGAAGAAGAAGAAGAAGGAGAAGAAGAAAGAGGAGGAAATATTTTTCTCAGATTTATGACCAAGATATACGGTAAATCCAGGGAGGAGCTGAATGGATTTGGATCTGAACAAATGAAAACAATAAATCTGGAGAGGAACTGAAACGAGATATATAATGAAAATGGTATTGCTGACAACCTTGCACGATTGGGGACCAGAGGAATAATAAGAAAAGGTGATGTATATGTATATATATATATATATATGAGAAACTATCGCAATCCTCTCGAAGACAGATCTATATGTATCGCCTGCTCCGAGGCCTTTCGTCCGCTGGATCGGACTCATCAGGGAGACACGGCTGATTGTGTCTGTGCTCTTGGCGTCAGATAGAGACACACCACAGTCCATAATTCTGTGGTGTTCCGACCGCCAAGGGTTCGAAAAAAAATCAGCACCCCCCAAAGCAGCCAGCGAAAGGTAGAAGTATTAAACAAAACGAAAGTGTGGAGAGGAAAAAAGTTGTTGAAACTAAAAACATTACGCAAACAGTATAAAATGTAAGCAATCTTTGAGCCTATGCTTGAGGATCCATTTAAGGATGCAAGGGAGATCAAAAGATATGGAACAGTCTGAGTGGTCAGCTCTGCTGTTCAATAACAACCCAAGCATTGTCAGTGGCTAAGAATTGTGCAGACAACCTTTCCTGGATCTCGTAAGAGATGCAATCACCCACTGATTGACCAAACAATATAATGCTGAACGTATACTGTTGTTGCCAACTTGGTGTGTGTGTGTGTGTGTGTGTGTGTGTGTGTGTGTGTGTGTGTGTGTGTGTGTGTGTGTGTGTGTGGGTGTGTGTGTGTGTGCATGCGTGGGTGCATGCGTTCGTGCCTGCGTTCGTGCATGCGTGCGTGAGTGCGTGCGTGTGTGTGTGTGTGTGTGTGTGTGTGTGTGTGTGTGTGTGTGTGTGTGTGTGTGTGTGTGTGCGTGCGTGCGTGCGTGCGTGCGTGTGTGTGCGTGCGTGCGAGCGTAAGTTCGAGAATGCGCGAGAGTGCGCGCGCGCGCGTGTGTGTGTATGTGTGTGTGTTCTCTGAGGAAAAAAAACAATACTGGTTTCTGTCACTTTCCAGTTAAATGTGAGCACGAGACAAAGATTTTTTTAACACAAAGGAACATATTTTTATCACCCTAGGACTTGCTGCCAAACGCCCAACTATCTGACCAATTACAGGAACCGCTTCTTGAGCACGACTAGTGTATTAGGAACGGCAATTTACAACAGAGAATAACACAGTGCTTTACTTGTCTCGATCCAAATAGCTCAATTAAATGAACTTGTTTGAACTATGCATTCTTTCTTTTAGGTTTGTTTCAGTTTATAGACAAAACGTGTGTTATAACCCCATTCCTGCTGTTCCGTTTGCAATGGGTCACATACTCCATTGGCAGCTCCCCCACCCCCACTCTCAAGAACAAAAAGGAAAAAGAAACCCGACGTTTGCTGTAAGGAATTTCTCGGCTGCAGATTCACACATCCTGTATAAAGTGCTGACGGATTTGCCACCTTACAAAACCTGCTGAAGCTAATCCTTCCACGTACCAATCTGTTCCACAATAACTAAGAAATATGAAAAAAAGGGAGACAGCTGCAGGACAGCTCCCTCACCCCAACCCTCAAGGGAAAAAAAAGAGAGAAATCCAAAGTTTGCTGTAAGGAATTTCTCGGCTGCATATTCACACATCCTGTTAAAGTGTTGGCAGCTATGTCACCTTACAAAACCTGCTATAGCTAATTCTTCCATGTACCAATCTGTTCCACAATAACCAAGAAATATGAAAAAAGGGATACAGCTGCAAGCATTAAAAAAGCGCCTTTTGACAATAGTTTCTTACATGATACAAGGCAGTCATTGATCCATTGTAAAATAAATCTTTCTGCTTTAATGTTTTCATTTAGAAAACATCCAAATTCTTCTCTCTTTTTTTCACTGTATAAATAATGATGAAGACAGCAGGGTGCAACTCTTTTCTGACGATCGTTTCATTCTTTCACTTTTAGCTATTGAGTGACTGGTATTTCTTCTCTGTTTAAGAGATACGGATTATTTCAAACGGTGCGTGTGTGTGTGTGTGTGTGTGTGTGTGTGTGTGTGTGTGTGTGTGTGTGTGTGTGTGTGTGGTGTGTGTGTGTGTGTCATATCTGATAAGTCCGGTTTGATTTTTTCTTTCCATTGAGATCCATACGTCATTTCTTGAGAAAAGGATAAACATGTCAAAGAATGCCCTATTCTCAATTCCATAGAATATTTTTAAAAAATAGCAACTTTATTTGAGACAATGAAAATAAACTTCCTTGGAGCTGTTCCTTTCAGGGTTGGAGGCTACAAAATGGAAACTGTTACAGAGCTGTCCCTTTCAGGGTTGGAGGCTACAAAATGGAAACTGTTACAGGCTCTGCTTAAATACGAAAGGACTGCTCGACAACGGCAGAGGTCTACGGTCTCTCATGTGCCCTTCCGGTTCAGAGTTCACATTTGTCGGGTTTGTCTCTGGACCAAATTCCACCTTTCCACAAAGTTCTGCTTGGATTGGTTTTGTAGTTTTTGCGTCATTTAGCTGACAGACAAACAAAGCAACACATTTAACGAAGTTAACAATGAATACAAAAGTCAAGAAAATGGAGCCTTGTTTTAATCTCTTGCGAACTTCTCTCTCTCTCTCTCTCGCTCTCTCTCCTCTCTCTCTCTCTCTCTCTCATCTCTCTCTCTCCTCTCTCTCTCTCTCTCTCTCTGTATGTGTGTGTGTTGTGTGTGTGTGTGTGTGTGTGTGTGTGTGTGTGTGTGTGTGTGTGTGTGTATTGTGTGTAATGCAGATGTTTTTCCACCTGGTCTAAAAGGAAATAAAATATATACCCTGAATGAGGAAAATAAGGTGCTATTGCGAACACTAGACATGACAATCTGAGGGAAGAAGAGCGTATATTGACTAGAGTTATATGTAGCCTTAGGGACATGGCAGCTCCAAGGTCATGAAATGAGATACTGATGACGATGTCATCAACAACTTTAGTGCAGATGTGTATATCATCCTTGCAACTTTTTCATCTTGTTCTCTTCCTCAAAGACCTAGCTCCTGCCATCACTGAGTTAAACACAGCTTGCGGACGTTCCAAAATATATCGTGTTATAGTACTGGGCAAAATTTTAATGATCATGAAACTTGCAGCAAAAATGCAAAAACGCCTGACAGATTAAGGACATGTTTCTTGACCCCTCCTTGTGAGTGATGGACAGCGCATGAAAAAACGAACAGCGACAGCATTATCATCATTAGCAGCGCAGCAGTAGTAGCACAGCAGCAACAACAACAACAACGACACACAACAACAACAACAAACAACAACAAGAGCAACATCAGCAGCAGCAGCAACAGCAGCAGCTGCAGCAGCAGCAGCAGCAGCAGCAACAACAACAAACGAGTTTTTCCCGATCGCATTTCAAACAGGTCGATTAAGTTGGCAACGGTATACGTATAGGTATGAAGGTATTGATCGTGCTGGTTTCACTATATGTCTCGTTTCATATTATTTTTGTTATGCGTTTCTCTTCTGATCAATGTCATCGGTAATTGATCACAGTCTTTCAAATGGGCGTGATCACTTGACTGAAAGATCAATTTAAATTCTCTCTCTGTCTTTCTCTCTCTGTGTCTCGTGTCTGTGTCCTCTCTCTTCTCTCTCTCTCTCTCTATCTCTCTCTCAAACACACACAACACACACACACAACCACACCACACACACAAACACACACACACACACCCACACACACACACACACACACACACACCACCCTTTCTGATCATTATGGGTTCCCCTGGTCTCCAATCTTGCAAGGTTGTCAGCAATACCATTTTCATTATATATCTCGTTTCAGTTCCTCTCCAGATTTATTGTTTTCATTTGTTCATCCAAATCCATTCAGCTCCTTCCCCGGGTTTGCCGTATATCTTGGTCCATCCAATCTGAGAAAAATATTTCCCCTTCTTCTTCTTCTTCTTCTTCTTCTTCTTCTCTCTGCACAAGTCTAGTCTGTGTTAATTCATCAAAAAGGTGGAAAATAGTCTGTTTGAGAGGGAGAGAGTCAGGATTGGGTAGAGGGAGAGAGCGAGAAAATAGACAGCGAAGGTGAGCATTATGACATAGAGAGATTAGGACATAGAGTAGAGATAGGGAGGGAGCAGAGAGAAACAATATGGACAAGCGAGGTCAGAACGGAGGGGTGACAGAGAAGCCAAAAAGCAGCAGAGAAAATAGAGAGAGAAGTAGCAGCAGTTAGCAGGAACACAAATGACGAGAGAGCGAGAGGAGAGAGAGAGAGAGAGAGAAAAAGGAGCAAAATAAGAGG
>JADBJO010001266.1:411979-416979 GCA_016801955.1 Conus betulinus | reverse complement strand
GCTGGTCAACAGTATCAATATAGCAAACGCGCGGCTGGAAAGGGTGTTCGCCTGTATGTACGTTGGCCAGTTAGAAGCAGTGGCATTCACAACATGAAATGGCAGCACTAGTGGTCTTAATACTGACGGTTGTACTTATGATGATGATGATGATAAAGATGATGAGCATGGTCATGATAGTGTAAACAATGACACTGCTACTCGTATAACTATGATACTACAAACGCTACAACTACTACCTCTACTACTATCACTACCACCAGCACCAGACTACTACTACTACTACTACTGACTGATGCTGCTGCTGCTGCTGCTGCTGCTGCTGCTGCTGCTGCTGCTGCTGCTCCTCCTCCTCCTCCTCCTACTACTACTACTACTACTACTACTACAGATCCTCTTGCTGCTTCAGCTGCTGTTGCAGCGGCTGTCGGTACTAATGATGTATAATATTGATCATGATAACAACGAAAACAATGATAATAACAATGATGATGATAAGGAGGAAGAGGAAGAGGAGGAGAAAGAGGATTTTAATTGAACAATGATGTCAACAAAAACAGCAACAACAACAACGACTATCACACACAATATTACAATAGGGAAAAATTCTGGATAAGAAAATTGAAAACTCTCCATCCTTTCGGACTCAACGCACTACAATAACTGTTCATGTTCATGTTCTACGCCTCTGGACTCCTTTACCTTCGCCACTTTTTCCCCCCCTCCCCCACCCCCGCCACCGAACCTTCCCCCCCCCCCCCCCCTATTCACACACTACACACACTCACACACACACACACACTGACACATACACTCACACACACACACAAACTCACTCACACCAACACACACTCATTTACGCCCACACTCCCGTATGTGCGTGACGCGCGCACGTTTTTACACACACTGTCACTCAGCCCCTCTTCCTTACATTACAACGTCCCTTTGCTCCCCTTCCATTTGAACGATTGCCTGTACGTGAAATCCTTTTTAGCTTCTTGTTTTAAGATAGTGAATTTTATTCACTTTCTTTTTATGCATGGATAAATGTTGTGTGACTCGCCGGCCAGTTGACTCACCACCACTGAGGAAGGCAGTAAAGCCGAAAATTTTGGAAATCTTTTTATCTTGTCTGTTGTGGTTTTTAAACTCTCTGTATATATATATATATATATATATATATATATATATATATATATATATATATATATATATATATATATATATATATGCGTGGTGTGTGTGTGTGTGTGTGTGTGTGTGTGTGTGTGTGTGTACGTATTTAGAACAACTGTAACAATGATAACAATATCCGTGGTAATACTACTACTAATGATGATGATGGTGGTAATAATGATAACAATAATAATAGTACTACCACTACTAAAAATAATCATCACCGTCGAAACATTAATGATAATGATAACAACAACAATAATAATAGCAATATAATAATAATGATGATGACGATGATGATGATGATGATGATGATGATGGCAATACTTAGGAGGAGGGAGGGGGAGGAGGAGGAGGAGGAGGGGAGGAGGAGGAGGAGAATTATGCTGAAATCCATAACAAAAACAAAAGCAACAACAGCAACTACAAGAATAACAACAACGACAAATACAATAATTGTAATAATAATAATAATAATAATGATGATGATGATGATGATGATGATGATGATGATGATGACGACGACGATGAGAAGAAGAAGAAGAAAAAAAGAAGATTGATGCTGAAATCCATAGAGAAAACAAAAGCAACAACAACAACGACAATAACAACAGCGACAACAGAAACACAACAACAACAACAACAACAACAATAATAATAATAATAATATGATGATGATGATGATGATGATGATGATGATGATGATGATGATAATAATAATAATAATGACAATGATAATCATAACAATACTACTATTACCAATAATAACAACAACAACAGCAATACTACTACTACTACTACTACTACTACTACTACTACTACTACTACTACTACTAATGATAAATAATAATAATAATAATAATAATAATAATATATAATAATAATAACAATAATACACTGTTATGATAATAATGATGATAATGATGATAATAATAATAATATATAATACTACTACTACTACTACTACTACTACTAGTGATAATAATAATAATCATAAAAATCGTAGTATAATAATAATAATAACAACAACAATATATAATAATAATGATAAGAATGGTGATAATAATGATAATGATAATAAAAATATAATAATGATAATGATGATAATAATAATAATAACATAATAATAATAATGATAATAATAATGATGATAATAAATAAAGATAATAATAATAATAATGATGATAATAGTGATAATAATGATGATGGTTATGATGGTGATGATGATGATGATCATCATAACTTAAGTGATTACATTCAAATCTCAATCAGTCGCAAAGCAGTTCTCGAGCCTCATCCCAGAAAAAATCGGCCACAGTGTTCAGGACTATTATTTCTCCCTCAGACGCCAAATTGAATGCCGTTCTAACCTCTGACCATGGTCATGACCTTCACCTGTGCCCTCCAGCCGTGACCTTCACATTAATGTCACTCCGCCGTCAACTGGCGTGCTTCGTAAGTGAGAAAAGATTCCGTCTGCCTCTGTCCACAGTCCCCTCTCGCCAGACCCACTCCCCATTAATTCCACTCCTCTCTCTGTCTCCCTGTGTGTGTGTGTGTGTGTGTGTGTGTGTGTGTGTGTGTGTGTGTGTGTGTGTGTGTGTGTGTGTGATATTTCTGAACACTGGATTCGATAGGATCGAGGGGGAGGAGCTTTTTTCAATGTTATTATGACTAAAACTGACAGGCATTCTCTTTTATGTCTCTTTATCTGTCATGGCCCTAAATAATCGGTGCCTCCAGAAAAGAAAAAGGCTTCGGCGACTGTCTTGAAAAAAAAAAAAGTAAGACACTGATTGAAGTAAAGTTAATGGTATGCGTGTATATGGTGTGTATATGCATGTAAGCACATGTGTGCATGTGTGTGTGTATGCCCATGCCCACGTGTGTGTGTGTGTGTGTGTGTGTGTGTGTGTGTGTGTGTGTGTGTGTGTGTGTGTGTGTGTGTGTGTGTGTGAAATTCATGTCTGGAAGATATGACATTTGAATGAAGGAATGCGTCTTTTAGTTACAAACAAAAAATGTGGAAATATCAGAACTACCACTCTGATCACCTTGATACCACCTTGATAGCATTATGTACAGCGTCCTCGGTTTTTTGGTGTTTTGTTTTTTTTTTCTTTTCGTTTCTTTCTTTTTTTTTTTCTGGAAGCTAGTTTGAGCCACTAATTCCATTGAGCAAGTAAGGACATGCAAGATATCCTACGTTACATACACAGGTCAAAATTGTAGTCCCCATCAACCCCGCAACAATGTGCCACAACACTCGATATGTCATGGGCACGCTTTTTGTGTCCACCTCAGTGACAGGTTCTGCAAGTCCTAATAGAGGAAAAAGTCATTAAAAGAAGTGATCTCTTTCCAAATGAAGTATTTCATATAGAACAATCTGGATGAACATTTTCAACATTGACATTTAAGTTAAGAACTGATGATTGCTGTCTTCTTGACTATTCTGCCTGATGTTTTGTTGTTGTTGTTGTTGTTGGTGGTGGTGGTGGTGGTGGTGGTGGTGGTGGTGGTGGTGTGTGGTGGTGGTGGTGGTGGTGGTGGTGGTGGTGTTTGTTTTTAACATTCATGTCAGAACCATCAGTAAGATGATGGCAAACACGAACAGAAAGGAGAAGAGGAATTCTGATTCGTCCCATCCAGCCATTGGAAGTTAAGGTAGTTTTGACCAGTAAATGATGATGGTTGAAACAAAACCTTACACAGGAGAGCAAGAGTTTAGTCTGCTCAGTTTAGATGACGGGGAAGAAAAATAGTGAAGATCGATTTCGAGTTAATGCCTGCATACACACGAATAGGTGCGCATAGCAATTGTAGAATAACTACTACTACTACTACTACTACTACTACTACTACTACTACTACTACTACTACTACTACTACTACCACTACTAGTAGTAGTAGTAGTAGTAGTAGTAGTAGTAGTAGTAGTAGTAGTAGTAGTAGTAGAAGTATAATAATAATGATGATAATGATAATAATAGTAATAGTAATATTAGTAGTGATCGTGATCGTCATCATAATAGCAGTGGCAGTAGCAGCAGCTTCAGCAGCAGCAGCAGTAGTAGTGCAAGTAGTAGTACTTGCAGTAGCAGTAGTAGTAGTAGTAGTAGTAGTAGTAGTAGACGAAGAAAAAGAAACACCCGAAAGTGCTGGGATGACCCAGAGAAGCACTGTCTTCACCTGCCTTTAGAGCAGTCCTGTACCACCCTTGGAGGCCTGCGCTGTGTTGACGATGGGTACAGGCACGCGCAGGACACTCCATTAAGATATCAAGGGACATAACTGCTCCTGAACAGAGGTAAATCAGACTACAGGATGCAACTCATAACAGCCTTACAGTAGCATCCCCATGGTGTACCAGCCCGTATTTGATGACTGCAGAGCCCCGGCAAAAAATACCACCCTCCAGCTGTCGAGCACACCCCACAGACCCAACCACCCCTGCCCACGGACAGATGAAGACAGTGCCACTTCAGACACAGCCACGCTTTCGCCACACGGTCTTATGTGCCCTCAAGAGAGAATAATAATGATAATAATAGCAATAGTAATATTAGTAGTGATCGTGGTCGTCATCATAATAGTAGTGGCAGTAGCAGCAGCTTCTGCAGCAGCAGCAGCAGCAGCAGCAGCAGCAGCAGCAGCAGCAGTGTGGCATCGAAACAACTACTTTAAATTACACTGCTGCTCCAATTGCTCTGGTGCCGTTGTTACTGTTGCTAGTGTAAGATGATCATCATAATTCTAATTACCACCATGATAATCATTATCATTTGTGTGAAAAGATGAGAGACATAGTATACGCAAAATAA
>JADBJO010001266.1:391979-396979 GCA_016801955.1 Conus betulinus | reverse complement strand
AAAGAAGAAGAAGAAGAAGAAAAGAGGAGGAGGAGGAGGAGGAAGAAGAAGAAGAAGAAGAAGAAGAAGAAGAAGAAGATCAAAGAAATTACATCGACAACAACAGCAGTAACAAAGCAAGCCAGGCCACATATTCTGAACTAAGATACCACGGTATCATTTGCCAGTATTAGATACCAGAAGCGGCCCAAAGATTTTCTTTTCGGGTGATTCTTTTTTTTTTTTTTTTTTTTTGTGTCTTTTCTCTTTTTTTTTTTTTTTTTTTTTTTTTGTCTCTGTTCATTTTCTCCCTTACAAGTACAGAATTAAATAATGAACCAGCACACAGGATTAAAATAAGCTTCCACAATCTTGAATCGGGTTATTAACCCACCAACGCACTACTGCCATGAGTGTTTCCAACCGTTGTGAAAGCCTCACCACATGGAGAATCATCTGTCACCATAACAAACGCTTATTCCCACGATCCCCCCACCCCCACCCCCCATCTCCATGTCTCCTTGCTTCCCGCTCCAATCCTTACCTCAAGGTCAAATTTGCATTCTTGAGCAAGCAAGGCATGAGCTACCTTGTTTTTGATAACACGTACGAGGAACAGGAGAGAAGTTCGTTTTCATTCTACGCCTACCTTGCGCTGAAGACATCAAAGCTAAGTGATAACTCGTTCATTTTCATTGTCCTGTTTGTTTGTGTCTTCCGCTCCCCCCTAACCCCCCCCCCCCCCCCCCCCCCCCCCCACCCCCCACCCCTACCCCAACAAATAGCAGCGTCTCATTTCAGTACACGTATTACAAGAACGGATGAAATTTCATCTTTTAAGCCATGAACAAAAACATTAAAGAAGAAGAAGAAGAAGAAGAAGAAGAAGAAGGAGGAGGAGGAGGAGGAGAAGAAGACGAAGAAGTGGAAATAAAGAAGAAGAAGCCACACGACGTAGGGTCTATTCTCGCGAACACTGACGTGTACTACAGTTATATATACATATATACATATACATACATACATACACACACACACACACACACACACACACACACACACACACACACATATATATATATATTTTTTTTTTTTTTTTTTTTTATAAATAGTATGATAAAAGGAAGTTTTATCATATCATATCATATCATATCATATCATATCATATCATACTATTTTTAACAGATGTTGCTCCCCAAGGGGTTGAGCACCTTAAGATTTTTATTAGGCGTTTTTAGCAGTATTTTATATATATATATATATATATATATATACTCTCACGAACTTACTTATATATGAGTAGCGTCAGCGCACAATATGATGTTTTGACAAAAAACAGCACCCATCATCGCCCACAGTTCACATACAACAGTTGTTCTGTGGTTTCATCGTGGACAGGCGAGAATAACACCATGTAGAAAATGAACAGTCTCCCCAGAGATACACTCCTTTTAAAAAGAGGGAAACTGTTCATATCCATGTAGACAACGAACAGTTTTCCTCGAGATATATATATATATATATATATATATATATATATATATATATATATATATATATATATATATATATATATATATGTATGTATGTATGTATAACCAGCAGAAAAAACGGCTGATAACATGCCACAGGTCTGGGAATCCTCCCCGTCATTACTACCGCCACACACCACTGCCAAAGCCAAATAGTGTCGGCTGAAATTGAGAGATTCACGACAGAATGTCTCATGCTGCTGCTCCCTTGTCGCAGACACTCTGCATTCCAACAAAACTCAGCATCACCCAAGATAAGAGGAACACTGGAAGAAGCTGGCGGCAGTTGACTCCGACTTGGTTCCCATCAGGGACCGCAAAGGAGACAGAGGGAGACTATTCTCGGCACCCGAAAATCCTCACGATAAAGCGAAACGAAGAATGGCCCTGACGAATGCGCAACTTCACGGCAATACCCGAAGCACCAAACCCTACCTGTGAATCCAAGGGCTTCCTCGATCAAAGAGAAGCTCCGAAGGTTTAAAAAAAAGAAAGAAAGAAAAACAACAATAAAAAAAAAAATAATAATAAAAAGACTCGAACAAAACACGACCACCACCACCGCACCCACCACCACCACTACCGGAAACACATTACAAGACAAAAATGGCGGTTCTAACATCAATTCACATCGCGTGAGCGCAACAACCAATGAAAGCCTCTTAAATGAACGCTACACACAGGGGAATACTTGAAACTCACTACACAGGATTCCACACAAACAACACAGAAACCAGAGTGAGAAAACGCAGAAACCACAGTGAGAAAAAAAACACTGAAACCACAGTGAAAAAACACAGAAACCAGAGTGAGAAAATACAGACACCACAGTGAGAAAAAAAAAAGAAACCACAGTGAGAAAACGCATAAACCAGAGTGAGAAAACACAGAAAGCAAAGTGAGAAAACGCAGAAACCACAGTGAGAAAAACGCAGAAACCACAGTGCGAAAACACAGAAACCACAGTGAGAAAAAGCAGAAACCACAGTGAGAAAAACGCAGAAACCAGAGCGAGAAAACGCAGCAACCAGAGTGAGAAAATTTATCAATGCTCCCCTTGTGGTTCTTATACTGATTTCGAACAGGTAAATAATGGCAGATCATATATCATTCCTGACCTAACGAAGGACATGTTAGTTGCCAATCTGGTGTAAGTAGTGCAAGAGCGTTTGCCTGAGTGTTCAGATACATTGCAAGCTACCTAGGAAGATTGAACACACACCTTTAATTATATGAAACAGATCTTCCTACCCAATTGCCTGACTAAACCACAAAAACTGCACAAATATTCAAACATTCCTTTGACATTTTCATCAGCCGGAGAGAGTAATACTGACGTGAAAAAAAACTACTCAAATCATTCTTGTTCGAGTTTGGTTTTGGACATGTTTGGACGTAGACGTAGACACCATGTACGTCAAGGCTAATGTAAAAAAAAAAAATCAATAAAGCGAAACAAAACAAAACATCTGAAAAAAGTTTAAAATTCACAATCAAGAGTATAAACTGATATTAGATTGTTTTTGTTTGTTTATGTCATTTCTTGTTTGTACGCCATCTGACAGTAATTGTTCAGTTTGAGTAACTTCTATCACAATCTGTTGACTGTACGTTTTGTTGTTGTTGTTGTTGTTGTTGTTGTTGTTGCCATCCCGTCTCCTGAGCCAGCTCAGTGGCATTGCAGTCAGGCCACTCATTTCGACCCCTCGTCCACAGCCACAGCCCGGCGCTTCCCGCCACAGCCCCGGCACCGGCAGCCCACAGGCAATTCAGCACCCAGTGTCAAGTCGTCTTGACGCCACCCAGCAGAGGAGAACTTGATCAGTGACTGTACGCTTATTTACAAACAGCAGTTTAAACATTTCACATGGTTCTTGTTTTTGTACGTGTTCTGAATGTTCAAGTCGTGATACAACTCTCTGCTTGGAACCCTTTGTCAAAAACATGAAAATATTGTACAGCTGCTAAAACATATATTCTATATTTCTATCAACCTGGACTATTAGATACAGATTTCTTTGTGTAGTGAAAATAAGAATGCTGACATTTATGACACACACACACACACACACACACACACACACACACACACACACACACACATACATATATATATATATATATATATATATATATATATATATATATATATATATATATATATATATATATATATTATATATATATATATATATATATATATATTGAATTATAAACAAAGCTTGCTCTTATGTCTCAGATTATAGAAATAGGGGGTGATAAGCCTTCATATCTGCCTTGAGTGGGTGAATGGGGAATAATGAATGCTTCTCAAAATGAACCTTCAGCAAGCTTATAGTCTCCAAAGCGGGAGACCATCTCCAATGGGGAGAAAGCTCACTAACATATAACTCCTGGTCTTGGAATTATTGTTTCATTGTAATTTAGTCCCTTGTGGATTCATTCCAAGAACTGGCCCTCAGCACTTGTGTCTTAAGAGGCTATCTTTTTATATTTTCTACTTTTCACAAGAAAATGTAGCTTGTTTTTGATCTTTCATGATTTTCTTTTGCTCTTAGGTGGCACCTTTAGTTAGTTTTTGAAACTCAACAAACATACTATGGTATTGCACACCAGCCTTTTTCTGGTATAGCATTCTTCTTAAAACCGAAAAGGCAGAGGAGTCAAATTACCACTTTCGCGGTCACTGAGGATGAAACAATCAGGTTTCGAAATACCGGTATCTGACCAGGAGTTATATAATAACGGTATCTGACCAGGAGTTTATATGTTAGTGAGCTTTCTCCCCATTGGAGATGGTCTCCCGCTTTGGAGACTATAAGCTTGCTGAAGGTTCATTTTGAGAAGCATTTATTTATTCCCCATTCACCCACTCAAGCACATACTGTTAGTTAGGCAGAATCATCTACCACTGCAGATATGAAGGCTTATCACCCCCCTATTTTCTATAATCTGAGACATAAGAGCAAGCTTTGTTTAGAATTCAATATTTCTTGCAGTCATTGCAACACCTAGCTGCTCTGTAAGTTGCTGGAATGGTGCTCGGTACTTATCCTTGGAATTTATTGTTTCATTGTATATATATTATATATCCAAAAGAAAAAAGACACAAGGACAACAGCTGTCGTGTTTATGAAAGAAATTTTCGGCTTTATTTGCCTTCGTCAGCACATGACATCCTCCCTGAGTGCCAGCAGGATAAACAAATTTACGTACTAGAATGATATGTAACTCGACAGACGCGTCACAGGTAGTAATCTGATGAATGAAAGCGTGTGTGTTTGTGCATGCGCGCGTGCGAGGACGAGTGTATGCGCTTGTGTGTGTGTGTGTGTGTGTGTGTGTGTGTGTGTATAGTCTTCAATTTAATGTCTATTCACGTTATGTGGTCTAGACACACAAAATAGAAGAACGCAGCAGCACTTTAAAATACACCAAGTAGCATCCAATAAAGATACACCATCTGCGTCTCTTTACAGGTATGTAAAA
>JADBJO010001266.1:378813-387027 GCA_016801955.1 Conus betulinus | reverse complement strand
GGGAGCCACATGCAAACGGTATTATGGGTGTAATAATTGTCACATATTCACACGCGCACATACATATATATATATAATATGGTGATATGTTGTAAAACCATAGTGGTGTAGGATGATGGTGATTTTTGTAAAAGGAGTAGGATGGGTGGATGATGATCAAGATGGGTGGATGATGATGATAATGGTCAAGATGGGTGGTCAAGATGGGTGGATGATGATAATGGTCAAGGCATAGGTGTGTGTGTGTGTATGTGTATATATATATATATATATATATATATATATATATATATATATATATGAGTATGCATGTATATATGTATTATGTATGTATATGCATATATGTACGTGTGTGTATATATATGTATGTATGTATGTGTATGTGTGTGTGTGTATGTATATGTATATGTATATGTTGTGTGTGGTGGCAGGCTAGGTTTCCCACTTTTAGTGCCGCTGGGAATGTTCCGCTGTCACTGGGGCGGCATGGGTGGATTGAAGGCTCGCCAGTGTAGTATATTGTGGGGATGTAATGTGACAGTCTGGAGCACCCTGTTCTCAGTCCCACAATGATGGTCTTCTTCTTCGTTTGGGAGTCCTGGAGGTACTGGTGGGGGCTGTTGTATGGTGAAGACCCTCCAATGGTCAGGGAGGTTTTGCACTCATTGGTGAGTTGGCAGGCTGGGTTTCTAGTTTGGCTGGGAATGTTCCGCTGTCTCTGGGATTGTACTACTTGATAGATTGGTTGCTCACAGGTGTGGAATATAGTGGACCTGTGATGTTGAAGTCAGGAGAGACCCATTCTGGGTCTCACAATGTTCACTGGTCTGATCTGAGTATCTGGTAGTATGCATCTCTCTTGTTGCTCTTGTATGTGATCTGGGTATCTGTAGTATGCATCTCTCTTGTTGAAGTCTGGGTGCTGTTCAAGTCATCCTCCTATTTGTTTCCATGGAGATACTTCTGATTTATTTCAAGGAGGCTACCTTTTACAGTTGGGGCTTCTGTCCCCCTTCTTTTGTCGATTGGTCAGCTTCTTCATTTCCACAGAGAAGTATGAAGGTGTTCCCTGGATGAGAGTATTATCAGTGACTGGTAAATGGTGATCATTATAGATAAGTGGTACCAAGGATGATGATTATTGTGTATAGGTGGAAAATGTAGTGGTGGTGGAGCAATGGTGTAAGTTGGGGTATATTGTTGTATAAGTGGAAAAATGTAGTGGTGGTGGAGCAATGGTGTAAGTGGGGTATAAAAAAAAAAAAAAAAAAAAAAAAAAAAAAATTAATAACAGTGGGTGATGCTCACTGACATGGGTGAGATAAATAGTGATGAAGGCTGGAGGTCATTATGGTAAGTGGAATCATAAGGTGGCATTAGTATAATGTTGCAGGTTGGGAAAGAGGGTGGATGGGGGGGGGGGGGGGGGGTGGGGGGGGGGGGGGTAGATGACTGATGGGAGATGATCATGGATCATATGAGATAAACAGTACTGTAGGATGATGAGAACTGTTGTACAGGTGGGATAATGTTGTGGTGATGGTGTAAAATGTCGGTAGGTGAGTGGGGAGGGGGGGGGGGGGGGTCAAAGATGGGTGGATGGTGATCATGGTCAAGGTGTAGGTGTGATCAATAGTGGTGTAGGGTGATGGTGATTTTTGTGAAAGGAGTAGGGTAGTGTATTGGCAAGTGTGGTAATGCCAATGGGGGAATAAAACAATTGGTCGATGACTGATGGATGTTGATCATTGAGATGAGAGTACAGTACTATAGGGTGGTGACCATTGTCATTGATGAAGTGATGCCGGTTGGGGGTGGAGGGGGGAAAAAAAAAAAAAAAAAAAAAAAAAAAAAAAAAAAAAAAAAAATTGGGGGGGGGGGGGAGGGCAGTGTTGGGGGGGGGGGGGGGGGGGGGGGGGTTGAATAAAATTGATGATTCATGAGTTCTTGAGTGGGACAAACAGTGATATAGGATGATGATCATTGCCATAAGTGAAATAGCATGATAGAATTTGCATGGCAATGTTAGTTGAGTATTTAAAAAAAAAAAAAAAAAAAAAAAAAAAAGAAGTTGATGATGGTGATGGTGCCATATGTAGAATTATCACTGTCTCACACACACGCATATGCATGATACATGCACGCATACATACACACACACACACCACACACACACACACACACACACACACACACACACACACACACACCACACACACACACACACACACACACACACACACACACACACACACACAGTGGTACATATGTACACAGATAAATCCACATGAAAATACAAGTATATGTGTACATATACATACACACACACTTACATACATACATATAAATAATACTTTTAGTTTTTCAGCAACTTTGTTCCTCTCTATACTTTCGTTTTGTTCTATTTACTACCCTTCGCTGGCTGCTTTGGGGGTGCTGTTGGATTCTTTTTTGAACGCTTGGTGGTGAGAACACCACAGAATTATGGACTGTGATGTGTCTCTATTTGACACCAAGAGCATAGCTACAATCAACCGTGTCTCCCTCATGAATCCCATCCAACCGATGACAAGGTCTAGAAACAGGTAATATTAATAGGTATCTCTTTGAGAAAGATTACGATGGTTCTCTCAGACAGCTAGCGAAGAGTTTCTTTTATATATATATGCACACACACACACACACACACACACACACACAATTGATATCTGCGTCTTCTTCATTTTCAATTTTTTTTTCTCTAAAAGTTTAAATCATTATTATAATGACTGAAAAATTATTAGCCTGCACCTGCTTTTTCTCCGCTACTTAATTGTTCAGCATTATTTATGTATATATAACCGTGTGCGCGCAAACGAATTGATACATATTCACGCATGCTAATGCGTGTGCGGTACACACAAAATTCACTACCACCGTCATTCCTGCCAAACTTATTACGCTTGAAACACTGTTCTGCAGCCGTGACGGATCGTCTCCATGGCAACCAATGATGCTGACGCTCACACTCTCATCTGTGCTCCCCTGACAGTTCTAATGTTGATTTGAAACCAGCAAATGACGACAGACCAGAAAACCGAACAGTATCATTCCAGACCTAACGAAGGACATGTTTGTTGCCAGACTGTCTGTAACGAGGGAAGGTAGACTATGTCTGGATCGTGTTGTCATCCGGTGTACGACGAGCTCATAGAAATAACGTAGACTTCTTAAATGCAATGTAAAGTGCAAGTTAGCAGCAGTCTCCATGGAAACAAAGTTAACCATGCAATAGTTTGGACGAGGAATGTGACATTTGTTAGAGACGGATGCAGTGTTATTACATTTTTCGATCAGATTGCTACATCGTTACATATTTAGAGGTACAGACGGATGCAGTGTTACATTTTTCGAGCAGATTGTTACATTTTGGGACAGTCGGATGTATCGTTAAATTTTTACTCTTGCAGATTGTCATATTGTTATATTTTGGGATGTATCAGTCCTTTCCTTGTTACAGAGTGGTGTGTGTTATGGGGTCATTGCAACAAGTATCAAAGGACAGACTCGGGGGGGATAGGGGGAAAAGGATTAGGTCATTGGGGATGGGGAGGAGGCTAGTGTGTATGTGGGGAGGAGGGGGGGGGGACTATCAGGCGGGCAGGTGATGGGGGGGGGGGGGGGGGCCAAGGAGGGGTGCAAGGGTGGGGAGAGGGTGGGGAGAGGGGTGTGGGGTGTGTGCGCGTACGTGCGAGAGAATGTGTGTGTGTGTGTGTGAACTGCCCCTCTCTCTCTCTCTCTCTCTCTCACACACACACACACACACACACACACACACACACACACACACACACACACACACATTCTCTCGCACGCGCGCGTCGAATGAATGTGCCTCCGTGTCTTCTTTTCTTGACAAAAAACAGAAACAATGTGACTCTCTCTCTCTCTCTCTCTCTCTCTCTCTCTCTCTCTCTCTCTCTCTCTCTCTCTCTCTCAATCCTCTTCGGCGACCAGCGTCCATTGACACGGGGGTGCAAATGGATTAACCTATTACTTTTTAATGCATCCTGCCCGAGCCCCCTTCAAAGATTTCCGCCTGATAAATTAGTCACTCTGTATGTAATCAGAGACAACACCACGCACCGACCAGAAGCGCTGGTGATGCACTCAGAATAGGAGCCTCCCCTGGTCAGTTTTGACCCCCGGTTAGGAAATCTAAAAACAAAATGGCGCTGTGCTGTACGGTTGAGCTAATTCAGAGACAGTTTCTGGATTGGCTGGTCTGTGATTTAATGAGCTGGTTAATTACTGCATTAATTATCGGTTGGGTGTGACGTGATAAAACAACTGAAAAGACCCGCGTGTGAGAGGTTTTCATCTCATGAGGAGAGGCACCTGTCACGTGTACTGACAGTGACGATATTACATGCAGTTACGTCATCATGGTAACACTGTACGTCATCTCTTTATCTCCGGCTTACATGTGAACAGTTGTACAAAAAAAGAGGACAGAGTGGAAAGGGATTGTTTCCCTTAGACATCTGATGGGAGCTAATTCAATAACAAATAAAGACATGAATGAATTAATACATATATGATAAATGCGGGGGGAAAATAGATAAATCATCACATTGAAATTTTTCATTTTTTCGACTAGTCTGAAGAATACAAGCCTCTCCTCGTCTTTCCTCTTCGTATCGCCAGCCTTCGTTAGTTAAACAAATGTAAATGTTTCTTATGATCTTCGCTTAAAAAACAGTATGGACCAGAAGCGAATCTTCCTTGTCGCTGTCAACCTTTCTTTCATTTGTCACACTCTGTAGTGTTATTGGCCAGTCTACTACCTCCCACCCCTAAGCCGTTTATGTCTTTACCCATATCTGCTGGCCTTTTCTTCCTTTTGTTTTGGGGTGTCTCCCTTTCGGGAAAAAAAAAATACACAAAACCTGACAGAGAGAAGTGATTGCTCGTTCTTCATTTACACTGACTTGAGAGTTGTGTATCTTGCCTGATGAAGATCTAAGAGGTCGAAACGTGTTGTGTTGTGTCTTGTGATTCGTTTGTCCATGTAGTTTGGCGGATGTAACATTATTTTTCTGATTTACACAAAGACTCCTGGACTGTTGTTGACAACACTCGAGGGAATGGTGGAATGGGGTCCAGTGCAAGAACTTGGAAAATTGGAGAACAAGTCCTGATTGAAGGCTGAATGGGACAAGGTCGGCCACCCATGCCCTCGTCACTGTGCTTTTAAGAGAGAGAGAGAGAGAGAGAGAGAGAGAGAGAGAGAGAGAGAGAGAGAGAGAGAGAGAGAGAGAGAGAGAGAAGAGAACTATTCACAAATTCTGCGCATTAGATTCACAGCATGACATATAATCTGCTGATATTCTTAGAGTAACAAAGCTGAAGACTAAACTGAAAACGCCAAGCAATCTCCATTTATCAATATTGATTTTAAAAAGGGAGAAAAACTTGCAAACGTACTAGTGCTACGAACATACAGACAGAGAGAGAGAGAGAGAGAGAGAGAGAGAGAGAGAGAGAGAGAGAGACAGACAGACAGACAGACAGACAGACAGACAGCAGACAGACAAGCATATGGGCTACAGAGTGGAACTACTTCGATGAAGAGGAAAAACAAAAGTATAAAACTAAGTCGAAAACAGGGGCAGGGGGGCGTAATAACAGGAAGCACTAGGAATCCATGTCACCGGAGGGAAACACAGAGACAGGGGTGGATTGGAAATGATGAGAGAGGAAGGACGAGGAATGCAGGATAAGGGGATGAAAGGGGGCTAGGATAGTCCTCGGAACCTCAAGCTTTATTCCTTTTTTTTTCACTTTCATTTCAGGCTTTGGAGGAAACTGAAGGATCTATTGACGGTAAATAGACCTGACCATCTGTATCTGACATTCTGTCTTTGTCTGTCTATTGTTGTTTGCCTTTCATATGTGGGGATTTTGTCTGTGTGTGTTTACCTATTCATGTGAAGGGGGTTTTGTTTGTGAGTACATGGCTGGGAGATCTCTTCCCTTTCATCGGCCGAATGCTCATGATACACGCAAGAACCTAACGCACATGCATGAATTGTCATTAATTCTTGTGATGTGGAGGGGAAAGAGAAAAGAAAGAGAGATGAAAGGAAACGTTTCTATGGCTTAGATTGGAAAGATCACTAGACAGATAGAAGAGTGATCTTCCCAGTCTAATGTATAGGACATTTTATTTCCTGGGTCACTCAGCATGTGTGTTCTTCTACTCAGTGTCTGCGTTACCATTGTCACAACTCCACTTTGTCCTGTCAGGGAAATTGCTCCATTTCATTCTTGGTCCCCCTCCACCCTCAGAAAAAACAAGTGGGCATTACCATGAACGAACACGTTAGCAGTATACCTTGTCAGATTGCTGATGGGGGGGGGGGGGGGGGGGGGGGGGGGGGGGGGGGGAGGGGGGGGGGGGGGGGGGGGGGGGTCATTGACAGTAGCAATGTCATGAGTTTCATCCTTCTTATTCTTATTTGGTTCTTGGCTGGAATTCTGAGGTTCACAAACAGTAAGTATGTGTGTGTGTGTGTGTGTGTGTGTGTGTGTGTGTGTGTGATGTGTGTGTGCGTGTGTGTGTGTGTGTGTGTGTGTGTGTATGACCGTTTTGAGCGTTTTTAATCCTCCTGATGTTGTATGACGATTTCTAATCTCATCAATTATGTAGACACATTCTGTTTTCGTGTATGAAGTTTGAACACAACACCAGTATCCAGATGTGTGTGTGTGTGTGTGTGTGTGTGTGTGTGTGTGTGTGTGTGTGTGTGTGGTGTGTGTGTGTGAGTGAGGGGAGTGGGGTGGAAGAGCTGTAGTCCACACCACCGAAAAATGATAACACCGAAAATGAAAAAAAAGGTAAAGTCATTGTTATCAACGAAATAATATATCATAACGAATACCTCTCAGAGATATATATGCTGACATTTTGTAGTTTACCTATATATATATATATATATATATATAACATATATATATATATATTTTAGATATACCTATATTAAAACCCATATGGTCAATAATTTTATTAGACGGTACCTAGGATTATTTCCCATGGTGGTCAGATAACTTTATGTTGAGGAGCTCTACGCTCTTCTAGCTGCTCGTTTAATTCATTGCTGTCGTAATTTGTGGACCGTCTTCTTTGCTTTTCTTTCCTTTTCTTTTCTCCATCTTGATCATTATTTTTACTTAGATCGATTAGGATGAGGATGACGAAGAAGGTGCTGTGGAGTTCCAGTCTCCTCTGAGACTTGGATGACAGAACTGTACTCTACGCTATCCCGGAGTCAACCAGGCCCCTGAGACCCGCTGCTGGTAGTATTGGTGAGACAATTTAATCTCCACTCTCGGAGACGCATCCATTAAGTGAACGAAGCTCGTCTGCGTGGTGTAGTCTTCCCGGCAGGGCCCACGGTCAACTCAACTCTATGTAGGAACCAGTCAGATAGGAAAATACCACCAACGAATGGTCCTGTTGGAAATCGAACACACGGCCTCCTAGCCGGGAATTCGCAACGCTTGCCAACATGTCATGGAAGTCATCGTTTGTTTAGGTTTGTTCTTGAGTTTGTTTAGTTCTGTCTTTTTTTTTAGTATCTGTATCTATCTATCTATCTATCTCTATCTATCCATTTTTTTCTTCTCTTTCCGTTCTCCCTTTTCCTCTTGACCTGATTCCCCCCGTCGTCCGTCGCGTCGCGTGGTAGGCTCAGCCTTTAAGCAACATGAAATAACTTGAACAGAACATGCTTATGACCATTACCTCTACCACCACCCATTCTATTTTTGTTGTTAACATTTTTCTGCTGCCTGTCTTTCTTTGACTTTCTTCCTTTCTTTCTTTTTCTATTCTGGAATCCACTTACGTTACTTCCCGCCACATGCATACTTCATGGCGTCACCATGTGTCGGAAATTACTTCAAAGAAACTCACTGGTGGGAGGTTTGGATGCACGAGAACTGAAGAATGAAGACACGATTTCTCCGCATTGGCTTCATCTTCTTCATCGCCTTTCATCACCACCATCATCATCATCGTCATCATCCTCTATTTCTTCTTCTTCTTCTTCGTTTTTTTTTTCCTTTACTACTTTTACTCGTGCTGTTTGACTCTTCCCACATGCTTTTTGACTTTCCAACTTTCCCCCCCCCCCCCCCCCCCCCCCCCCCCCCCCCCCCCCCCCCCTCCCT
>JADBJO010001266.1:371313-373813 GCA_016801955.1 Conus betulinus | reverse complement strand
CTCAGACTGTTTCTGCTTATCTGTATTGATTCTATCTATCAAAGTTGATTTGTTTTTCTCTATGATTTTTTCGTGTTGTTCTCAGGTCTCTTATGGCCTTACAGGATGCTGGTCTCTCTCTCTCTCTCTCTCTCTCTCTCTCTCTCTCTCTCTCTCTCTCTCTCTCTCTCTCTTCTCTCTCTGTGTCACACATAATTTTGCCCCTTTTATCTGCTTTGAACTGGAAGCTTTTTCCCTGCTTGTTTAACACGCTATAAAATGAAACTCTCTCTCTCTCTCTCTCTCTCTCTCTCTCTCTCTCTCTCTCTCTCTCTCTCTCTCTCTCTCTCTCTCTCTCTCTCTCTCTCTTAAGCCCAAATTGGCATTCACGTTTGACTGCTACAAATCATGCAATGTGAAATGAACAGTCCCAGTCTGTGCCTCCCCTTTTGTCGGTCTCTTGCTTCTCTCTGTGTGTCTGTTTCTATTTATCAACCAGCCCATTTATCTCTGTGATTATGCCATTTTATCTTCGGTCCTGTGATGGTCCCCAATGTCAGCAGAGCTATAGACAGTATGCAAAGGACAATATTCTCTCCCTTTTGCCTCCCCCTTCGCCCCTCCCCTTCTTTCCACTTCCCAACACACGCACACACACACACACACACACACACACACACACACACACACACACACACACACACACACAACACACACACACACACACACATTAGATCATACCGAAACTAACCAAATATGCGCGATAATTTTTGTTTCTCATAACATGGCTTCAGCTATATATTTAGGCAGATCCTTTACAACACGTTCTTTATGACTAGATAACAACAGTGAAGAGGTGTGTCTGAGTGAATGTGCATTATATGAAATTCAGCTTTTTGTAAGTTGTGAACATGATTGTTTTTTCCCCCCCTTATCTATAGGGCTCAAAGTGTCAAATGGACAATAAGAACATCAGAGTCAATGTCTCTCTCTCTCTCTCTCTCTCTCTCTCTCTCTCTCTCTCTCTTTCTCTCTCTCTCTCTCTCTCTCTCTCTCTCTCATTCTTTCTCCCTCTGTTCTCTCTGTCTGTCTGTCTCTCTCTCTGTCTCTACCTGTCCCCCCGCCACCCCCACCCTCCCGTAGATGTTGTGTACACTCATTGTCAGTCTCTGTAATAACATAACTGCCACGTTCTTTCGTTCGGTCGCTTTATTCTGGCGTGACTGCTTAATGACAGGTCATCATAGTGTCAGTGATGGTGGTACCTTGTTGTCGAACAGGACACTCACATTCAGTCAGTCAAGGCAGCCGGGCTTTCTTGCTGTGTGAAGGTCATTGTAAGTGACCACTCCATGAACAAACTTCGTGTCAATCCACGTGAAATGAGAGTCAGAGACTGGTACTTGGGAGCGGATTTCATGTTGGTGGACCAATATCAAGTCTGTGTGGGCAATATTTCCGCTTCCACAGCCCCATTGCCAGTCAAGATGGATTAAAGATTAAAAGGCACACACGAACTGTTAAAACAGCAGCAACGCATGCGAAGCAAAACTGTCCTAGAGAAAACAAGAAACGTAACTCCTAGATTCAAGCTGACCCTTTTGCGATCTGCTAGCTGCCTTCCTGCATGTATGGGAATCATGGACTCTGACAGAGCATCACAGAGCCAAGCAGTGGAGGTGGCATGACCCAGAACAGCGGCCTGGCATCTCTTATGTTGAGCATGTTAAGTATACTGAGGTCCACCGACCTGTATGAGTCACCAAGCAGACCTGTTGAACACAGTGGGAATAAGAACGCTGACGCGATATGGGACATATGATGAGAGCAAGCAGACCTTCCAGACCATCCTCAAGGAAGCAGTACAAGGGAATGGAGTTTGTGGCAGGCCTCTCAGAGAGGTGGGAGAGACTTTTGCTGAAAGGGTAGGCAAGAGCTTTGCTCCAAGCCAGGGGGACGATTAGACACGACCATCCAATATGGAGACAAGTGTACAGTGTTCATCACAGCTGAGCTCTCATAGCTTGAGGAGTTGTGAAGCTACTGACCAGTGACCCCACCCTCTCTCTCTCTCTCTCTCTCTCTCTCTCTCTCTCTCTCTCTCTCTCTCTCAGTGCCCCTGTTCTCCTCACTTCTCCCACCCCCACCAAAAAACCTCTCTCTCTCCACAAGCGTCCAATGTTTCCAGCCAGTCTCTGTTAACACGATCGTCTGTCATTTCAATCAGTCACGTGCTCCTAGTGTGAGAGCACATCGACAGGTTTATCACGGTCTCAATGACAGTACCTTGTTACTGGACAGAGCTTTCGGAGCGGGTCCGTTCGACTGTCCAATCTCTCTGGCCTGTTGATGATTATTGGAAGTGACGGCTTCATGAACAAGTTTAGTGCCGGTCTGTACAAGATACGAATTGGAAAGTGGACGTTCGGTCTGAATCTGGATCTATTAACTGGTTGCGCCTCTCTCTCTCTCTCTCTCTCTCTCTCTCTCTCTCTCTCTCTCTCTCTCTCTCACACACACA
>JADBJO010001266.1:345593-355593 GCA_016801955.1 Conus betulinus | reverse complement strand
CCTGTCTCTTTTGTTGCGCTGCAGCTGTCTTCTCCCTTTTTTTTTTTAAATATAAACTAGCGCCTTTGTGGATTGAATAGCGCCATCTAGCTGATCCATAGCAGTTTGTTCCAATGTGTCAGGGTTAATGTTAAATGCATTCATGGATATCTTGAGAGTGAGATGAATGATGATGGTGGTGACAGAAGTGACTTGCATAGTGACTTTGTTTAAAATGAGGAAGAGCTGCGCACACACACACACACACACACACACACACACACAAAGTAGGATGCAAATAATTCCTACATCTTTTGAATACAAGAGGATAAAAAAGAGCTATTGAGTACACACACACACACACACACACCACACCACACCACACACACACACACACACACACACACACAGACACCATTGGGGCTGGGCACAAACACACAAGACAAACCAAAACACCCCCATCCCCAGTCCCCCACCCACCCCCACCCCCTGCCCCCCCTCCCCGATCAGTCCCTCAACAATGCAGGCACGTGCGCTGCACATGCTTCTTCACCCAAGTCACGCGCTCTGCTTGTCTCCTTACACGCCCAGCGTGTTCCTCACATGATCATCCGCCATTGTCTGACCCAGGAAAGAAAGAGTTCCTTCGTGTCCCTCCATTTCACCCCTCTCTTTCCTCTTCCCGGCAACATTTCACAGCCCCCCCCCCCCCCCCAACCCCCCCCCCCCCCACACCCCCACCCGCTTCCTTGCACGGAAGAAGTCCCGCTGCCCCATTTTTATGCAGATGAGACCAGGCAGGGATATGACAGACACCAGCCGCCATCTTGACCAGACAACAAGGAGCTCATCCTGACCGCCAGCGGCAGGACAAGGGACATAATTCCCGCCGATTGGAGAGTTGGTAAATGAAGTCTTGACCGAGAAGCGCAGTGCACATTAGCGGGGAGGGGGAGAAGGAATAAAAGCGGTGATGGAGTCTGCCTTGGATCTGAGAAGAGCTAGCCAATTCAATTTGACGCTGCGACAGTGGAGGGGGTGTGTGGGGATGAGGGTGGGGGGGGGGAGTGGGACGTTATGGGAGGGGGTGGGGCGGGTATGGGTGAGGTGGGGAGGTGGGGGGTGGGGCACTTTATGGGAAGTAACAGCTGGGCTTCTAATACATGGGTGTTTTCAGGCAGTCTGATTGTCTGGACGTTGTCTTTGTGATGTTATTTTTGTTTAGTGTTAGTGTGTATGTGTGTGTGTGTGTGTGTGTGAGAGAGAGAGAGAGAGAAGAGAGAGAGAGAGAGAGAGAGAGAGAGAGAGAGAGAGAGAGAGAGAGAGAGAGGGAGTTTCTCTTTTTCCTCTCCTTCTTCCATCCAGTTCTCTCTCACACACAGAACAATGTCCAGGGACAGCATGCCTCTCGCTGTTCTGTTTGCACCACAGTCAACGTCGTCTTACCATGGAACGGGAAGACAGCCTGTGCGTCGTCATCGGACAAGGAAATGGTACCAGCGAGTCACCAGGGACTCAGCCCAGCTCTTAATAACTGGCGCAGAGGCAAGAAGAAGGTGACAATGACAGAGTTGCCTACCCTGAAGGGAACATACACTCTCACCCCAAGTCTCCGCCCAGCACAGTTATGGTCCTTGACCACGGTGGTAGAGAGAGATGTGGAGAGGCATGGGGGTAGCTGCTAATTCACTTTAGCCACTGGAGGCGTGAAACGTCCCATCCGTTCCCATGGTCCTCTGTCCTTGCGCATTGTGATCAATCTGAGCCGCTGACGTCATGAGAAATGCGGTTTTTTGTTCTTCGAGAAATGGTGCAAGGTCAATGTCACTCGGCTGTGGGACTTGCAAAGTGAGCAGTTTTTGAAAGCATCGGCTCGGAACTTTCCCGCTTTCCTGCCGTCCTTCTTGTTGCCAAGGTTTTCTTGTGGCCAGTGTCAGCTATGTGTGTTTGTGTCTGTGTCTCTGTTGTAGACATGTGTTTGTGATTTATGTGTTTTACGTGCACGCACACACGTTCAAGGGTGTGTGTGTGTGTGTGTGTGTGTGTGTGTGTGTGTGTGTGTGTGTGCGGCGCGCGCGCGCGCGCATATGCGCACACACGTGTGTCTATGTGTCTATTACAGAACTGACGGGTTGTAAGAACTGAGGGAGGGGTGAGGGGTGGGGAAGAGAGAGAGAGAGAGAGAGAGAGAGAGAGAGAGAGAGAGAGAGAGAGAGAGAGAGAGCAGTCAAAACGGGGCCTTAGCAGAAGACCCATAAAACTTTAACGGACTCGAGTGAAGAACTGCTCTGATCTAAAGCAGGCGTCTCCCCCTGGAGGAGTCTCCATCCTGAGGTTGGTGCTCGTACCACTCAATCAAAGCCTCGAGAACCGAGATTCTTCTGTCCATCAACCAGATGACTGTGCTGTTCTTGACGCATTGAAAAGAAACTACTACTGTACGTTACACGATACTGATACTGCAGGTTACATGATTAGAAAGGCTTCTTTAATGGAAGCAGCCAGTTTTCTTACATGCACGCACACTCAGTCACATATGTGAACACACACGGGCATACTTGCGTACTTTTGCAGTCATGCACACACAGATACAGACACAGACGCGTACGATATATACTAGTCACATAAAGTTAAGCACAGGCCTTTGCACACAGGGGGTTGATTCATCCCTTCAAAAAACATTGTTTTTTTTGTTATGCGGCAACCAATGATGGAATCTCACACAGCAGTGTGTAATCCAGCCTGTGTCAACTGGTAGTGCGCACGGGGGTCTTGGTGACCTCGTTACCCGCGCGGGATAAAAAGTGCAAAGTTTGCGTTAACTGTGCCTGTTTTGCATCAAGCTTGCTGGCGACACAAGATGTGTAAAACGAAAAATTCTTTTTTCCCGTGCAAGAGCAGTCTCTCAAGTGAGTTTTATGTCCCTTCTTTTGGCTGTTTAAGCGCGGGGTTGGTTACTGTCAGCCCCTTTTCTCACCATGCCACCACGAAGAAAACTTAGCACCCTTTGACAAAACCAGGGCAATTGCATGGATACAAGATGGCATTGCAAAGGCTGAAGTGGCGCGACGACTTGGTGTGCATCATTCAGTTATTGTTAGACTGAATCAGCGTTTTTAGGGCGACCAACAGCGCGTTGAAGAGAGGCCACGGTCAGGTCGGCCTAGGCAGACTACTCCCAGAGAATCGTTTCATCGAGAGGCAGGCCCTATTGCAGCGCGGGATACCACTTCCACCAGCATCCAAAGGCAGCTTCGTATGGCAAATAACACCATCCTCAGCCGTCAAGCCATACGAAACCGTCTTCACCACTTCGGCCTCAGATCACGTCGCCCAGCTGTTCGACCACGACTGCTAGCAGCCCATAGGTTGGCTCGCCGAGCTTTCTGCCAATCGTCATGTGAGATGGAACCAACAACAGTGGTCCCAGGTCCTCTTTTCAGATGAGTCGCGGTTTAGTCTTGAACACAATGACGGCCGAACTAGAGTTTGGAGGCGTGTTGGTGAACGTTACATTGATGCAGCTGTTCGCCAGACCAGGGCCTTTGGGGGAGGATCTGTTATGGTATGGGGTGCCTTCAGCCTCCACCACAAGACACCACTCTACCATATTGATGGAAAACCTCACAGGCATCCGCTATCGGATGAAATCCTGGCGCCTTTCGTTGTTCCGACCATGCAACGGATAGGACCCATGGCAGTCTTCCAAGACGACAATGCTCGGCCACATAGGGCCCGGTGGCCGAAAACTTCATTGTGCAGGCTGGCATCAACAGGATGATCTTCCCGGCGTATAGTCCCGACCTCAATCCCATCGAGCATATGTGGGATGAGTTGGGGAGACGTGTGAAGGAGAACCATCCACCTCCCAGAGACCGCCAGGATCTGTTCCAAATGCTGCAACTGGAATGGCAGAGAATCCCTCAGAGGGTCATCAGAACACTGGTCAACTCGATGAGGAGTCGCTGCGTGGAATGTCTCGCCAATGGCGGTGGCCACACCCACTATTGAAATGATTTTGTGAACTGAACAGATTTTGCGAACTTTGATTTCGACCCATCCTCTGTTTAATTGTCTGTAAATCAACAACCGTTCATTCGATCCCAATGAAATTCAATGTACGTTGGAACAAGATAATGAATTAAATCTGTTCCCAATTTCAAAATCGTGGCTTTTATATTTTTGGAAATTATGCGGGTACATGTAAACTGTGCTTAACTTTATGTGACTAGTATACATTTGGTGAAGAAGCTGATGAGAAGAAGGAGAGCAGAAAAGCAGGAAACCCAAGTTGTCACTGCTTTGAAATATGCTCACTAAGCAGCAGTTCCACATGCCAGTGACTTCAACGTTGCAATCATTTAAAGGAAAAGAAAACCATCTCTCGTGACGTTATTGCCTTCCTTGGATTCATCATGCGGCGTGGGGGGGGGGGGGGGGGGGGGGGGGGGGGGGGGGGGGGGGGGGGGGTGGGGGGGGGGGGGGTGTGGGTGGGGGTGGGGTGGGACCAAAGGAATGGAAGCGAGGTCTGTGCCCTCCGGGTGCAAACTGATTGGCATCGTCCTCCCCTGTGGAGGACTATAAAACTATCTTGGGGGTGGAGGTCATGAAGGGAGCGGGCGGGACTACTAGCGCATCGGGGGGTGGGAGTGGATGTCCCCCTCAGGGTAGGCAACTCTGTCATTGTCACCTTCTCCTCGCTTCCCTACCGCTTATTAAGATCTGGGTTGGATCCCCGGTGGCTTAGTGGTACCTTTATTGTCCGATGATGACGATCAGACTGTCTGTTCCAAAGGGATTCAACGCTGACTCTCTTTGAAAGAGAACGATGGCAGGCATGCGACCCAGAGGTTTGCTCTCTCTCTCTCTCTCTCTCATCTCTCTCTCTCTCGCTCTCTCTCTCTCTCTCTCTTCTTCTTCTTTTCTTCTTCTTTTTCTTCTTAGGGTCTTTCTTCTTCTTCTGCTCTTCTGGAAGAACTTTTCTTTGTTTGAGGAGAGAACATACATGCCTTTGTGTCTTGCTTGAAGAAGACCTACAGGTCAATAGGAATTATATTTCTACTGCAATTCATTCAATTTATTTTCTCCTAGTCATTTATCTTTTATTTTTCTAATGCTTAGTAAATGCTAACAACAACAACAGCAACACACACACACACACCACACACACACACACACACACACACACACACACACACACACACACACACTCACTCACTCTTGCCATTTCCCTCCGCGAAAGGGGAGAGGTCAACGACTACTACCACCTACTTGGTCATGATCATGGACAGTTGTTGGTCTGCAGTTCAATTGGCCAAGAAGGGAAAGGTAGCCCTTGCCCAACACGCCATAGCAGAATTGTTAGGACAGCCAGGCAGACACACTGACTAGGACACAAATACGGAGTGAGAGGGAAGATCAATTGCGGTGATGTGGCAATAAGGTAGCCCCCCCCTACTGCAAAACCTACCCACGGCATTTTCACACTGTGTCAATCAGTTGCTCTCATGGGGGCTGTTTTTGTTGAGGCTGTACAGGAATGGCCTCGGTGTGGATTTTGGAAAAGTGGATTGTGGGGCGCCCAAAATAATTGCCGTCGGGAATGCATATAGAATGAGACATGAAAAACAAAAACATAAATGTATAAAAATTTTTTTGTTTCAGTACAATCTTCTGTCATGTTCGCTTATGATTAGAACTGATACTAGAAATATCAGGGGAAAAGTAGTATCAAATAAAATAAATAATTGTAAATAATATACGACGTTCCATCATGTCCGCTGATGATTAAATACTAAAGAAAAATATCAAAAAGCACCCAACAGGAGGAAAAACACCATGAACTCTCTTGGATAGAGAACGATGAGAGACATAGTGGGGGAAGTCGTTTTGCGCTTCCCACCCTCTTTCCTGTCTGTCTGTCTGTCTGCTGTCTGCGTGTCTCTCTGTCTCTCTCACTCTCTCTCCTCTCTCTCTCTCTCTCTCTCTCTCTCTCTCTCCCACCCCCTCTCTCTCTCCTCCCTCCCTCCCCTCCCTCCCTCTCTCTCTCTCTCTATCTCTCTATCTCTCTCTCTCCGCTTTTTCTTTTATCAGAATAGTGTTTATTTCTATATTTGACAAGTAAACAGATACATTAGTACGACCAACGGCAACAACGACGACGACTTCGACAGCTACTGCTACTACGATGAAGACAATAACAACAGCAACAACATAACATCATCATCTTCGTCATCATCATCATCATCATCATCATCATCATCATCATCATCATCGGTCATCATCACATCATCATCATCATCAACAACAACAACAACAACAACAGCAGCGTATAGCACCACCACCACCACCACCACCACCAACACACAACAACAACAATAAACAGAAACAAAATGTCTGTTTCATTTGCTTCTCTTTCCTGAAGAAAACGTCCCACCTCTGCGCCACCTCAGAGGCAGTGCACCCACGCCGCTCATTCCGACACCCCGTCCACAGCCACAGCCCGGTCGGCCCCGCCGCAGCAGCCCCGGCACCGGCAATCCACAGGAAGCAGTCAATGTCAAGTCATCAAGAGGCAACTCACCGGAGGAGACACTGCACTGCTGCCGAGTCACTTCAGTGGTGTTCAGTGGGCGCCTGTTCTGATCTAACATACGCAGGACACCACCTACTAAGCCCCCTACTGACGACAATAATTGCTTAGTCGCGCGGAGCCGGCGTGAGTGAGCTCTCCCTCCGGAGGGCGCCACCACGTCCGTCCAACGACAGCCCCCATGGACTCGCCGATACCGGTGACCCGACGGAACCAAACCAAGGCCACAGACGTGGAGAGGACATCGAAACTGAGGTCACCATGAGAGCAGGGCATGAAGGGCCACAGAATTTGAGACATTTTTTTTTTGCTGATCGATGAGATGAGAATGATGATTAAGATGATGCTACGGAATTCCATTTCGGTCTGAGACTACATGACAGGGCTGTACTCTACGCTTCCTTTCATAACATATCCCGCGTCAACCAGGCCCGAGGGATACAGGCACCTGCAGTGTTGGTCAGGAAATTTGAGCAACACTCCCAGAAACGTATCCATTAAAAGGATGAAACTCGACTGTGTGGTCCCAGTCTTCCCAACTGAGTCCGCAGCAAACTCAACTCTGGGTAGGAGCCGGTCGGGGCAGAAAAACCCACATGACTCTGATGGGAGCCGGGAGTCCGCCACGCTGACCACTTCGCCACGGCGGCTGGTCGTACTCCCAGTTTATCTTGAATACGCGTGAGACATTCCATAAAGAGGAAAAGCCGTTTGGGGCCGTTATAGCCGTTAGTAATGGTGACCCGCCTTCTGCAGAGCAGACCAAGGTTCTGTAAGAGTTTGCGTGATCTCCTTCTGCCTACCCTGCCCCCCCCCCCCCCCCCCCCCCCCCCTCCTCTATCATTACCCAGCTGTCTTACCCTTTCCCCCACCATAGTCCAATTGCCGTACTTTCCCCTGCTTCTTCCGTCACTTTCTCTATCCTTCTCCATTCCCTAACAAACCAGTCCCTAGCAGATAGACTTTATATGAGATGAAGTAGCCAGTTCTCTAACACACACACACACACACACACACACACACACACACACACACACACACACACACACACGCTCATCAATACAAACACACACGCGCACGGCATACAATGGTTTTAAGAAAAGTAATTGAAAGTAGAAGAGAAAGATAGGGGCGAAATCCATGTTGCCACACCTGCTAAACTGCTCATTGTGTAACAGTTCCACATCCTAATGATATGGAAAACAGGATTGTCATTCCTCAAGATGACGACGGTCCTCATGACGTCAGCGCCCCGGATTCATCACGAGGTGCAGGGGAGACGATCATGATGATAGATGGGAGATGTGTGCCCTCCAGCGGCAAACTGAATCAGCAAAGAACCTCACAGTCAAGGACTATAAACTAGTCTAGGAAGGGGAAGACAACTGGCAAATCAGGGTGAGAGTGATGTTCCTTCAAGGTAGGCAACTCTGTCATTGTCACCTTCTTCTTGCCTTCCCGCCACTTTGGAAGATCTAAGCAGGGTTTCTGATGGCTTAGTGGTGGTATTTATCGTCCGATGATCACGATCAGCCAGTCTGTTCCAAAGGGAGGCAATGCTGACTCAATTGGAAAGAGATCGATGAGAGGCCTGGGGGCCCGGTACTATGCTACATGTGAGAGAATTTGAGGGAGGAGGGAGGAAGGGAGAACCTCTCTCTGTCTCTGTCTCTCTCTCTCTCTCTCTCTCTCTCTCTCTCTCTCTCTCTCTCTCTCTCTCCTCTAACATGTCTGGCTCTTAAGAGTGTATTTTTTATTTGGCGCAAAAAGAAAACAAAGCCAAGAACTAAAAATGTGTCTGCCCCATTTATTTCTCTTGCTTAAAAATGGCATATGGCCCGAAACTCTTTGCCTTTTTAATCATAAACTGTTCCTTTCGTTTTGGTGGTTTAGAAAACCATACGATTTCTTCTAGAATTTAATAAACGACAACATCAGCAACAAACGATAGCAACAACGACAAGAACAAAAACACACACACACACACACACACACACACACACACACACACACACACACACACACACACACTCTCTCTCTCTCTCTCTCTCTCTCTCTCTCTCTCCCTCTCTCTCTCTCTCTCACACACACACACACACACACACACTTACATACACTCTCTCTCTCTCTCTCTCTCTCACACACACACACACACACACACACACACACACACACACACACACACACACACACACATTTCACATTAACCTTTACCAGTCAGCATAGGTCTACTGGTTATCTCCTGTTCGGTCATGGTCGTGTACGGTGGTTGGTCTGCGAATCAATGAGGCAGAGGAGGAAATGGACCCATTTCCCAACACGACGAAATAGAATTGTAACGATGGTAATGTACACTGAGACGAAGAACATATACACTGAGGGAGAAGTTAAGTTACGGTTGCGTAGGCTGATACTACGTTCCCTGCTGTAGATCTGCACGTGGCAGTTTCACATTCTGTTTCATTGATTGCCCTCTATGGACTGTGATGGTGGGATGAGACAGTGAAACTCGATGGAGAAAGTGGAGAAAACAAAAACAAGAAAAGGAAGAAACTGAAATGCAGAACAGACAAGGAAAATGCGTGAGGAAAACGGGTTTAAAAGAGTCGGCCAGCAGGTTCCACGTACATCAACATTAAGATTAGGAATCCTCCAGAGAGTTGCGCTCTGCAGAGCAGAACAAAGTTGTCCTCAAGCTTTTAAAGTTTTCTGGATCTTCCTCCTGCCTACCCTGCCCTACTCCATAACCTCCCAGACTCCACGCCTCCCTCTTCCTGCACCAAGTTCCCATCCTCTTCCTCGTCCACTGTATCCCTTACCCACACACTGCCAACTTCCCAGCAAAGGTGGCTTCTTTTAGAAAGTAGACCATTCTCTAAAGTGTGTGTACACAGTACGTGCACGCGCGCGTGCGCGCGCACACACACACACACACACACACACACACACACACACACACACACACACACACACACACACACACACACACACACACACACACACACAGACATATATATATATATATATATATATATATATATATATATATATATATATTCCAGCAACTTACAGAGCAGCTTGGTGTTGCAATGACTGCAAGAAATATTCTTTACACACACACACACGCACACACACACACACACACACACACACACACAGATGAGAGAGAGAGAGAGAGAGAGAGAGAGAGAGAGAGAGAGAGAGAGAGAGAGAGAGAGAGTGAGAGAGACGCATGTCCATACAGACATAAGCACATGCTCACAGACACAGACACATTTGTGCACAGCATGAAATCCGTACAACACACTTGACGAAAGCAAGGAAAATTTAGAAAGAGAATGCTTGTCGTTTTACTTTGTTTGTCAAAGTCCTTCGCAGTAACTAACCCCTCTCCCCCTTCCTTGGTCCTTGTACTTTGTTTGTCAATGT
>JADBJO010001266.1:323093-328093 GCA_016801955.1 Conus betulinus | reverse complement strand
CATACCTCACTGTGCTAATGATCATTTAAGTGTTAACAGAAACGACGATTTCCACAACGACGATGCCTATAGTAATCGTACGGTACTATTGGGCCAGAACTCTCTCTCTCTCTCTCTCTCTCTCTCTCTCTCTCTCTCTCTCTCTCTCTCTCTCTCTCTCTCTCTCTTCATTTTGACAGTTTGTTTTCAGATACTGAATCTAAACCCGACAGTGAGCATCATTTAGGTCTACTTACTTTCACAACCCTACGTTGTACACCTAGATCACATAGAGAACATCGAATGGTCTGATCCTACCCCAAACGTCACATTAATAAATAGCGACAATTTGTTTCTCCTCAGCAGACTTGAAATGTGACATGCCAGTATGAAATGTTACCCAGGTCGATATTCTGTATTGGGGTGACATTTTATACTGCAACGTCGGTTTTAAAAAACAAAATGTCACCAGGGACAATATTTTGTGTCAGGGTGACATTTTGTATTGCAAACGTCGGTTAAAAAAAAAAAAAAAGGTCACCAGGGCTGAAATTTTGTGACGGGTGACTCATTGTGCCCACAACTTCGGTACAAAATGTCACCGAGTGACGCGGACATTTTGTCCTGCAAGGGGACCCACTGCTTTGCCGCTGTTAGCTCGACAGCTATGGTCATGTATCTGGCCATCCATATAGCTCACCACCCATCACCATTCTGCACACAGCGGTGCTGGATCGGGTGAGTGGGGAAAGGGTCCCCTCAATGAAAACAGGGAGAAGAGGAACATACGTTCCTCTGCCCCGTCACTGCCCTCCCCCCCCCCCCCTCCACCCCCTCCCCTCCTTCCCCTCCCTCTCCAAGAGTCTTCCCTCCATTGACCACAAATATAACCTTCAAAGTAACATGACAGAGCCGACATGAAGACGCCACACACGATCCAACACTGTCAAAGGGACAGCTAACGTGCGGTATGGACAGGCAGTAGAATCTCATTTCCAGATCATCAACGTCCAACAATAACAGTGGCAAACACATGTTGTTGTTGTTGTTTGTTGTGTTGTTGTTGTTGTTGTTGTTACATATTTTACGTGAGGGGAAGCAAAAAGGATGTACAGGCTTTTCAAAACACAAACAAGAATGGTCCACAACGGGGGGAACAACAACAACAACATAAGATGATAGTTATTAAGAAAGACCTAACAAAAGGAGGAAGGACTGAAAGATGACTATAAAGAAAGAAAGAAGCAGAGAAAGAAAAAAAAAAAAAGAAAGAAACGAAAGAAAGAAAAAAGAGGAAGAAAGAGAGAAAAGAAAAGAGAAAGAACAGAGAAAGAAAAGAGAAAGAAAAGAAAAGAAGGAAGAAAGAAAAAAAAGGAAAGACAGAAAGGGAGGAAGAAAGAAACAAACAAAAGAAAAAGAAAGGAAGGAAGAAACAAATGAAGAAAACAAACAAAGAAAGAAAAACTATAAGGAAAAAAGGAAAGAAAGAAAAGAAAGAACAAACACGCAAGAAAGAAAGAACCAAGGAAAATAAAGTCAAAAAGAGTCGGGAGAAGAGAACCAATTATTACCACAGCATTTTCAGAAAGCCAGTATACAATTTATACGAAAAGAACCATGCGACTGCTTGAGGGGGCAAGACTTGACTTCGGTCTGTTTTGAAAAGACCCCTCCCTCCCACTCTGCAGGACTTCCTGTTAGAAGGCTACTGAGATTCCTGACCGCCAGAGTCATCAATGGTAATAAGAAAAAAAAGTAGCAAAAAGAGGTAGAGGGGGTTGGGGTGGGGAGGGGGGGGGTTCAAAGATGAGGATGATGACGATAATGACAGCAACGACGAAAATACGAACGCTTACCAATTCAAACACCAGACACCCACTCGGCAGTTCATCTGCATCATGAACAGGTATCAATATTCGATCCGGAACGCGATCTCCCATAATACTGACATTCTCGCAACTCTCCGTCATGAGTCGCTATTCGGAAAGCATTAATGTGGAGTACGATGGCCTCCTCATCCCCCTCCCACCCACCCCACCACCACCACATGCACCTCATCCATTCCTCTTCCTCCCGTCCTCCGTTCACCCCCCGTTCCCCCTTGCCCCGTCTTCCCTTCCTCCCCCTTCATCCGTCTGCTCCCCGTGGGATGAATATCGCCATCGTCACTGCCGTGCGACAACTGGGTGCCAGGGATCAGCCTCAACGTAACCCATTAAGCAATCAACAGACAGACAGACAGACAGACAGACACACACACACACACACACACACACACACACACACACACACACACACACACACACACACACATACAGAGAGAGAGAGAGAGAGAGAGAGAGAGAGAGAGAGAGAGAGAGAGAGAGAATACGTACGATCCACCCTAACGAATGCTTGCGCACACAACTGGACATAGTCTCTGTCTGTCTGTCTGTCTGTCTGTCTGTCTTTCTCTCTCTGTCTCTCTCTGTCTCTCTCTCTGTCTCTGTCTGTCTATCTGTCTGTCTCTCTGTCTCTGTCTGTCTATCTGTCTGTCTCTCTGTCTCTGTCTGTCTGTCTGTCTGTCTGTCTGTCTCTGTCTCTGTCTGTCTGTCTGTCTGTCTCTCTCTCTCTCTCTCTCTCTCTCTCTCTCTCTCTCTCTCTCTCTCTCTCTCTCTCAACATGATTGGTACCGGCTGAAGTGATCCGATGCAGGATTACAGACCTCCACATAAAGCATACACAACGCTGCTAGAGATAGACAATAGCCATACAAAGAAAGGGGTGACCAATGTGAGAATGGAGAGCTAGAGGTTTGAATATGGTATTAGTTTTGTACAGCTGAACAAACGTAAAGGTATTATAAATATCTATGTTTATACACGCCAAGGACTGATTGTAGCTGAATTAGAAGCAATTTTCTTGTTCCAAACAGTGGTATGTGTAAAAAGTATACAATTAATTTGTTTTCGTGCTATTTCTGTTTATATGCTATCAAAGGACTAACAAACATCTACACAGATTATATCACTAGATTTGTTTTCGCTATTTACATGTGATGGATTTTTGGCCTGTCCATTACGTCGAAAGGCAAACCAAAGACGAGTCGTTTGAGCTCTGTTGCTGTTCAGAGGTGAGAGATTTGGGGGGAATAATTCACCGCCCAGAGTATGTGAACAATCATGTCTGTTTAACTTCTTTAAGGTCATCACTAAATGAAGACGCTTTGAAAAAAAATGTCAGCAAAAGGCTTGTTCAAACCATTCAAAAGGTAAATCATTTTTGTGACATGATGAATACCAATTTCAACTTCCAGCTATGAATTATAGAGTAAAGCCCCTTTCTAAGGGGCAGGGCATTTGAGTCTCTCTCTCTCTCTCTCTCTCTCTCTCTCTCTCTCCTCCTCTCTCTCTCTCTCTCTCTCGTCCCAGTGTTCACGAAGCCGACGTATTTCCATAATGTCGGCACCATGCCTAATTACATCAATTATCATAAAATCGTTGTGATCAGGCGATAGAACGACGCACACAATTACACACTAACAATGTCCGAAATGGCACAGGCGCCGGCGTGTGCAATTGTTCACCATGCTATTGCGGCGTTTTCAGGCGTTTGTGTGTGAAATGACAGCAACTGTGGCACAGCTTAAACGCTCGCAAAACACCTGTTTGTGATCAAGTTTGTGGACACTTGTTAATAAGTGACCCTGGTTTGACCCCCCCCCCCCCCCCCCCCTTACACATCTGCCCCCTTCTCTCTGCCCCGAGCACACACACACACACACACACACACACACACACACATGCACACGCTGCCTCTCTACTCTCCTACCGTTTGAGGATTATTATGCTGTGTTAAAGGGGAAGGAAAGGGTGACAGTAACTGGACTACTGGGTTAGGCAACATAGGCAGATCATTTTTTTAAAACCCATATCATCATCATCATCATCGTCGTCAAATCAGCAGCAGCAGCAGCAGCAGCATCCTCATGATCATCAGCATTATTTTATTATTATTATTATTATCATCATAATCATCGTTATCATCATCATCATCACTCTTACCATAACTATCGTAATTATTGTTGTTGCTGTTATTGTTATCATTTGGGGGGTAGGGCGCCGTTAATTGCTTGTTAAATGAGGCTAAAGAAATCAGAGTTCAAGAGAGTTGATACACATTTGGAGTCGGAGCCCTAGCCCCCTCCCTCCCCCTTCGCCTCCCCCTCCCCCCTTCCTTCTATGTCTCCTTCCATCCACCTCTCATGCAGTCTCTTCTTTCCAATGGTGTCGAGTGAAGCCCAGATAGCAATCTGTCTGTCCCGAAATAACATCATTTACATCGGAACGACTCGTAATTAAAAATGATAATTCACCAACAAAAGGCAAAACATATATATATATATATATATATATATATATATATATTATATATATATATTCAATGCGTAAATAAATCAGAACGCATAGATAGGTACTGAAATAACCCATAACACCTAAAAATGCACAGTATACTTGAACACGTCATGCATAGTACATCAATACCGCTCTAGTTTTTTTTATTTTTCTTTCTGTCTCTATTTATTCTTTATTTTTCTCTTTAATGTCCAAATTCTCCACTAATGATGCTGATCCAACAGTCCGCCACGCATAGCCATGTCCAAACACACGGCTACCTCAAAAAGTTCCCACAGATACGCCACACAACCCCACTTTAGAACGACTGATAGCAACAGACCTCGTTACCATACCAAGCGCATGCGCGCGGGGGAGCGCGTGGGGCGCGTGCAGGTCACCATGACACGTGATCAACGTGTGATGTAATGGCGAGCGATACGCCGGGGAACTAATGAAGCGGAAAAGGGTCACAGGTCACAGACGCCGCGCCCGCGTGGAAATCTGCGAGCGAACATGCATTACGCCCCTTGAAATATTCAGTGAACCCGTGCGTTCTCTCCCCTTTTTCTGTCGTTCTTTTCATTCATTCAGTCATTTATTCATTCGATCATTTTCCCCATTTATTCTTATTTTCCTCCTCCTCCT
>JADBJO010001266.1:308093-310593 GCA_016801955.1 Conus betulinus | reverse complement strand
TGTGTCTTAAGAGGATATCTTTTTTATATTTTGTACTTTTCACAAGAAAATGTAGCTTGCTTTGCTCTTTTATGATTCTCTTTTTTTGCTTCTTAGGTGGCACCTTTAGTTGTTTTTTTCTTTTTTTTTTTTTTTTGAAAACTCAACAATCATACTACGGTATTGCACACCAGCCGTTTCTGGGGATAACATTCTTCTTAAACCGGAAAGGCAGAGGAGTCAAATTACCACTTTTCGTGGTGCTGTTGCATTCTTTTTCGAACCCTGGCGGTCGGAACACCACAGATTTATGGACTGTGGTGTGTCTCTGATGAGTCCGATCCAGCGGACGAAAGGCCTCGGAGCAGGCGACACATATAGATCTGTCTTCGGAGGGATTGCGATAGTTTCCTCATCATGCAGCTAGTGAAGGGGTTTTCATATTTATGATATACATTTTCCCATTTATTTCATCTTCAATTTTTTTTTTTTCCCTCTCAATTTCTAATCTTTGCCAAATCATTACTATAATGATGGAAGAATGTTGTTAACCTGCACTTGTTTTCCCCCACTACTTAATTGTTCAGCATTATACTGTTTGGTCAATCAGTGGGTGATTGCATCTCTTACGAGATCCAAGGAAAGGTGTTCTGCACAATTCTTAGCCGCTGACAATGCTTGGGTTATTGAACAGCAGAGCTGACCACTCAGACTGTTCCATATCTTTTGATCTCCCTTGCATCCTTAAATGGATCCTCAAGCATAGGCTCAAAGATTGTCCCTTACATTTTATACTGTTTGCGTAAGTTTTTAGTTTTCAACAACTTTTTTCCTCTCCAAACTTTCGTTTTGTTTAATTCTACTACCTTTCGCTGCTGCTTTGGGGGTGCTGTTGCATTCTTTTTCGAAACCTTGGCGGTCGGAACACCACAGAATTATGGACTGTGGTGTGTCTCTATCTGACGCCAAGAGCACAGACACAATCAGCCGTGTCTCCCTGATGAGTCCGATCCAGCGGACGAAGACTGTGTGTGCGTACGTGCCTGCGCATGTGTGTGTATGCGCGCGTGTGTTTGTACGTCCACACGAGAGAGAGAGAGAGAGAGATGAGAGAGAGAGAGAGAGAGAGAGAGAGAGAGAGACAGAGATATCTTGTATTGTCGATCTGTTGATTAGCAATGGCACTAACACAATCATGTAAAGCAAGCCGAATGTTGAAGACATACTGCAGCTCCCTTTATTTTTGGGGCAAAATCAGCTCTGGTGTTTTAGGTTTTACGTTTGTTCTTTTCCTGTTTTTTCCTTAGTGATGTGGGTCTGGTTTACGGTGGTCCTAATTTTCAAACTAATAAGGAAAGTGCCATTCAGTGTCCAAAATGCCTTATGTTTGATACACTGGTAAATGTGTGTGTGTGTTTGAGCTACAACGAAATCCATGCTGGACTCAGATTGAAAGTCTCCAATTTTTTTTCTTTACAAAGCGATACTGTCGGTCTCAAATTTATGACGCCAAGGCTTTGATGAAGTAGCATTGCAGATTGTATCTTTTTTCACAATAATGAAGTACAATAAACAGACCTAAAAAGTGTTTCTCAGGCGTTGATAAAGAAATATCGCCAATTTCAAATTGTTTACAGAGCAGGAACAAAGAGTAGGTATTACAGATCTTAAAGATGTTTTCAAGGCATTTGTAAAAAAAAAAAAAAAAAAAAAAAAAAAAAAAAAAAAAGCACCGCAGCTCTAACAAGCGTGTTTCCGCGACATTTACACCGCAATATTGCGTGTTTAAAAATCATTTCCAAGGTTTGATGGAATAGTATGCGGGTATGGGAATCGACTTGCAATGCGAAATAAGGTAGTGCTGAGGGTATCAGAGGTGTCTCTAAAGTGTTAATATGATAGTATTACGGATACCAACACTTTGTTTGGAATATCGACATTATGTTGAAATTTTGTTTCGAGACATTATTAGTATAATTACTAGCATTGCGGTAGTTAGAGTTTAAAAATTGTGTTTCAAAGTATTAAGAAAAAATAGCACGACAAATCTCAAAAGTGCGTTTCCAAGTCTTTAACAAAAGTACTTTTGAAGCTTTTAAAATTTTGTTCCATAACGTTAACAAAGCAATGTAAGCAGGTCTCAAAATTTTGCTTTAAGGGCCTTTATAAAGCAATATTACGGGTCCCCACATTTCTGTTTCATAGGCCCCCATAGAGTAATGTTTCAGCTTTCAACATTATTTCAACGACAGCGGCATTAGTCTTCTTGAACGCAATACTAATTCAAATCTGGTTCCCCATTCCAGATTTTCAAATTTTCGAAAGCACGAGCAGAGCTGGTTCAGCAAAAACAAACAAATAAGGGGGGGAGAGAGAGAGAGAGAGAGAGAGAGAGAGAGAGAGAGAGAGAGGAGAGAGAGAGAGAGAGAGTCTGTTTGAAAACAACAAACCCATTCATCTCCCTAAGTCCTGGCGGTTGTGGCGATGGGAGATGGTTGTCAAAAGGGCTTCGTCCTCGCCT
>JADBJO010001266.1:285593-293093 GCA_016801955.1 Conus betulinus | reverse complement strand
GACAGACTGATATTGTGTGTGTATCCTTTTTTTCCCCCCTTCGAATCTTTGCCAGGTCATTAATATAATGTTGAAGGAATTGTTAGCCTGCACTTGTTTCCTCCAACTACTAAATTGTCCACCATATTATTGCTTGGTCGATCAGTGGGAGATTGCATTTCTTATGAGATCCAATAAATGCTGTCCAGCATAATTCTTAGCTGCTGAAAATGCTTGTGATTAGCAGTTGAGGTAACCATCTGACTGTATAAACTTGTGATCTCCCTTGCATCCTTAAATGGATCGCAATGCATAGACTCTAAGGCTTGCCCTTGTATCTTAGGCATGATTTTAGTTCTTGAGCACTCTGTTCTATACTACGCTTTCGTTTCGTTTCACTTTTCTTTCATTCATTGGCAGCTTTGGAGTGTTGGATTCCGTTTTTTTACCCTTGTTTGTGAGAATAGCTTGGAATTGTAGACTGTGGTATATCTATAATTGGTGTTTGTGAGAATAGCATGAATTGTAGACTGTGGTATATCTATAATTGGTGTTTGTGAGAATCGCATGGAATTGTAGACTGGTATATCTATAATTGGTGTTTGTGAGAATAGCATGGAATTGTAGACTGTGGTATATCTATAACTGGTGTTTGTGACAATAGCATGGAATTGTAGACTGTGGTATATCTATATTTGGTTCCAAGGGACCACAGGCACAATCAGCCTTGTCTCCCTGACAAGTCTGATCCTGAGGACGAAGGGCCTAGGATCAGGCAATACAATTAGTTCCGTCTTCAAGAGGGGTTACAATGGTCTCCATAGGATGTTAGTGAAGGAATTTACTTTTCTTTTATATTTCTCTGCCTTTCATTCTCATTTTCTTCCCCCCCCCCCCCCCCCCCCCCCCCCCCTTTTTTTTTTTTTTTTTTTTTTTCCCCCTGTCGAATCTTTGCCAGGCCAGTAATATAATGATGGAGGAATTGTAACAAGCCTGCACTTGTTTTCTCCCACTACTGAATTGTCACCCCCCCCCCCCCCCCCCCCACACACACACACACACACAGACACAAACACACACACACACACACACACACACGCGCGCGCGCGCAGGTTGCGCGCCTTTTTTACCTTTAAACCTGACAACCCAAACTCAAACGAAACGGTTTTTCTTGTGCAAAATTACTTTTCATTTACTCACATGTGTGTTAGTTTTGTTGATATTGTTTATGTAGATGGGTGACGATGATGACGATTATGATTCTTATGTTGTTGTTGTTGTTGCTGCTGCTGCTGTGGTTGTTGTTTTTGTTGCTGTTATTGTTGTAGTTACTGTTTCTCGCTGTCGTTGTTGCCGCTGTTGCTGTTACAGATAAAATCGTATTGTTGCAAAAACGTTGAGTGCTTTTGTTTCCTCACGGAAACTAATCTTTCAAAGATACCGGAATTTTCCGACGCCTCTTCTGACACCTAGGGGAATAAACGTTATCTTGTTGTTCCTTCTGTTCGGGGTTTATTTTAGGCTTCCACTCGTTGAAACAGGAGAAAAAAAAAGAAAACAAAAAGCTCTATTCCACGCGGGAGAATTCTTCGATAATGGAAGTTGTCGGCAGGAGAGAACATGAATATTGCGAAAATGAATTGATGTTTGTTTGTCTGCTTCTTTGATTGCTTGCATGTTTTGATGATTCACGCCTTCCTTCTTTCTTTGCTCGTTCCTTGTTTTGCTTACGCCGTCACTCGTTCACTCGGGCATTCGTTCCTGTATTCATTCCTCCATTCTTTCAGTCTATCTGCCGAGTTGTCTGTCTATCTATCTGTCTGTCTATCTGTGTGTCAGTCTGCGTATCTATCTATCTATCTATCTATCTATCTATCTATCTATCTATCCATCTATCTTTCTTTCTTTCTTTCTCTCTCTCTCTCTCTCTCTCTCTCTCTCTCTCTCTCTCTCTCTCTCTCTCTCTCTCTCTATCTGTATATATTTTATGCTCTGAAAACTAGACATGAACTTATGAACGGACACTAGATCTATGAATATGTGTTGTGATTGGTTTCAAACGCAAGTGAAAATAATTATTTTTGTTTATCTTGCTCCGTTTCCTTGAATTATTTCCCCTTGTAATTGTTTCCTTATGTGGTTCTGGAAAGAAATTACTTCCTTTTGCTGATGACCCGTACCCGTGTTCATTATATTATCAGCAAACGTGTACCCATTGTATACAGGTGGTGGCCTTACAATTAAAACTCTCAGAGTTCAGAGAGCGTTCTCTCTCTCTCTCTCTCTCTCTCTCTCTCTCTCTCTCTCTCTCTCTCTCTCTCTCTCTCTCAAGAAAATTATGAATGAATAAAGTTCAAAACATTGAGGGGATATCTTCATTGTTTAGAACACTTTTTTGACCTTGAAGCTTGATGATTCAAGTGAATGGTTTTCATAATATCAAGCCAGATAAATTATATGTGTACAGAATATGAGTCAATGGGGAGAAGGGAGGATAAGGATATAAATGCGTGCGTGCAAGCCGATAGAAGATAGGACGGATCAGTGTGCGTCTGTGAAGGGAATGGTTGTTGTGTGAGAATGATTTTGTTCTAGAACATACACAAGAAACACAAATAAGTGATGGAAATGGAAATAATTTCTTGATTTTGGTTAGTTGTGTGGACACTTAATTTGCAGGTTTTCTTTTGTTTTCTTTTCTTCTTTGCAAAAAAAAAAAAGCATTGTAACTCCTTGACAAAAAGTGTATTAGCCAATGTTAATGAAAGATGTCAGTGTCAGAGTCAGTGTCTCTCTGTCTGTGTCTTTCTGTCTTTCTGTCTGTCTGTTTGTTTCTTTGTCTGTCTGTCTGTCTGTCTGTCTGTCTATCCGTTTGTCTGTCTGTTTATCTGCACATTTGTCTATTAATCAATTCTTTCACGTATTAGCTATTTCCTCATTCATTCATTCATTCATGCATTCATTCACATATACATGCATTCGGTCATTAGTTATTTCATTCATTCATTCGTTCGTTCATTAGTTCATTCATTGATTCATTTTTTACGAGCAATGTCTCGATCTGTATAACTAGATTTTAAACACTGCGGCATACCATTCATTCGTGGAAGACGAAATAAAAGCCCAAGAGGAGGGCAAAAAGAAGGAGCATGAATGAAAAGAGAGAACGATCTGTGCGGATCAGGAGGAGGAGGAGGAGGAGGAGGAGAAGGAGAATAAATAAATAAAAGATCGGAGACGAAAAAAAAAAAAACAGAAAGAAAGAGAAAAAAAAAAGTGTGTATGCGTATAGGACGGGGGAGGAGGGTGGAGTGGGTATGGCCAATGAGGTGGAGACAAAGGGGAAAAAAAAACTACCAATGAAAACATCTGTTCCTCTGACCTCTTTACCTGCTTTGTGCATGTGCCTCTACACCTTTTTGTCTGTCTCTGTCTTTCCCTTTGTCTTTGTCCGTCTGTCTCTGTCTGTCGGTCTCTGTCTCTGTCTGTCTGTCTGTCTGTCTGTCTGTCTCTGTCTCTCTCTCTCTCTCTCTCTCTCTCTCTCTCTCTCTCTCTCTCTCTCTCTCTCTCTCTCTCTCTCTCTCTCTCTCGGGGCTCTGGCCTAAAAAGTGAACAAACTATTTTGACTCTCTCTCTCTCTCTCTCTCTCTCTCTCTCTCTCTCTCTCTCTCTCTCTCCCCATCTCTCTCTTATTTGTATTTGTATAGAAAGTGTCAGCGTATTCACTTTAATATGATAGTATTTGTTGACCGCATGTCTAAGAGACACACTCACAAGATTTCGTAACGATTAACCCGAATTCAGTCATGCACTCACGCATATACTGCAAGGCAGTGGATGTAAGAATAACATTCACACATTCCTGATCCATATCGTAGTTAGTTCATCAGCATGCGACCAGACATTATGTGTATTACTTGTTATGGGAGAGAAGCGTTTTGAGGCCTGTCTTGAGTGCAGTCAGATAGTCTGTTTGTCAACGGGACAAAGGTCAGCTGTTCCATGTGCCTAACTTGGGATTGGAAAGACAAAAAATGTAAACGGTTGGTCTTGGCTTTTAATGTAAGCAATGGTGGGAAACTTATGTCGGGGGAGAGAGCTGTGTCGACGAGGAGATCTGTAGATTTATCCAGGTGCAGGATCAGAGGTGATAGCAAAGGAGGGGTTGGAGGGTGTGTGTGGAAAGTTTACAGTCGATCTTGTCAGAGATCGGCAACCAGGGCAGTGACGTGTCCGAACTTCCAGGATCTGAAGACCACTCCAGCAGCTTCGTTTTGTATTTTTTTGCAGTCTATTGAGAAGTTAACTGGGAATCAGCTTGAACCGTGTCATAAACAATTATTATAGAGAGCGTAAAGGTACAGTCAGAATCTTGGTAGCGTATCTGAAGGACTGTGGCGAACAGAACGTATCTCGGACAGCTTATCATTAGCAGATTTGCAGGTGCTTGGGTGTGTTGGAAAGAATGGCATTGCTTAGTGTGTCACGGATAGGAGAGAAGAAGGAGGATAGACGCACTGAATCTGGAAGTGCAGGATGACTGCGTAGTTTCTGTGGACAGGCTAGCACTGACTCAGTGCTATCATCATTTAATCTCAATTCGTTGTGGGTCGTCCGGATGTTAAAATCTGCTATACGTTCCCCGTGTCCGCAAGAACAGCTGGTCAGTTTCAGCGACAGAGATCGACTGTGATGAATCTGTGCATCATCAGAACTTGCATGCGATCATATATGTCTGCTGATTACATGGGACAAAGAGGAAGAAACCAGCATAAAAAGAATGGGTCCTAGCACGGAACCCAGAAGAACACCATATAAGAGGGCAGGAGAATCTGACTATGTTGATGCAAATGGGTGTGGTCAGTCAAGTAACACTTAAGACAGGATGAAGCCAAAGTGTGAATGCCAAAATAATGCCAGGTATTGTAGAGAACGATGAAATGATCATTGTGTCGAAGGCTGCCACGAAATCAAACAAGCATGAATAGACACTTAATTGTCATCGAGTTAAAGGACACCGTTTAAACTCATTCGGTGTACTTTTTAAATGTTACAGTATGTCTTTCTGTGTGCAGACTGATAGGGATTAAAAGATAGTTTTGATGACAATTCGGACAGCGATTATGTTCTTCCCACGTGACTTCACAAGAATGAACAAATTTCATACAACTCAATTATTTTTCAAGCTTTTTTGATCCAGGAAAGGTCAGTAAAACTTTTGTAAACGAATTCGCATCCGTATCCGTATTCGTATTCGTATTCTCTCTCTCTGTCTCTGTCTCTCTGTCTCTGTCTCTCTCTCTCTCTCTCTCTCTCTCTCTCTCTCTCTCTCTCTCTCTCTCTCTGTGCCACCATTTTCCTTGGCACGTCCCATCTGTCTAAACTCATAGAGTGTATGATACATCATTGGAAGTTCAAGCTGAGAGGATCTATGGGCGTTTTAAGGACAACAAGATGGGAGGCCTTTGATCACCAGTACACCTTGATTCCCGTTTTGCCACTGGGAAATACAGGGGTCCAGCGTTGCTATTCAAAAATAAATGGAGGGCTGGGAAGAGAGAGAGAGAGAGAGAGAGAGAGAGAGAGAGAGAGAGAGAGAGACAGAGAGAGAGAGAGAGAGAGAGAGAGAGAGAGAGAGAGAGAGAGAGAGAGACAGACAGAGAGACAGACAGGAAGACAGAGAAACATAACTAGGTAAGACACGTCGACGAATATCTATCTATCTATCTATCTATCTATCTATCTATCTATCTATCTATCTATCTAGACACACACGCGCGCGCGCGCGCACGCAGACACACACGCACGCACGCACGCACGTCACACACACACACACACACACACACACACACACACACACACACACACACACACCGCTCTCTCTTTCTCTTTCTTTCCCCCTCTACATAATATATATATATATATATATATATATATATATATATCCTCTCAGGAGGAGAACTACGACACGGAACAGGGAAAGGGGGGGGGGGGGGGAACAAAGAGCTGATGGAGGAGGGAAGAGTGCAACTACGGTGGCCAGAATGTATCGCATTTTCTTGTTTCCCCAAGGGTGGCGGAGAGAGGTGGCGTTGGGCTGTTGTCGGTGTTGTTGCTTCAGCTGTGACTTGGCATCTTTGGGCAGAGCAGCTGGATTGGTTGGATGGTTGGTTGGGTGTTTGACAAGTTGATGTGACGCCTGTAATGCTGGTTGGTTGGCTGGTCATGGGATTAGACAATGGTTCCCAGAAAACGGAAGGAATATTGTTGTTGTTGTTGTTGTTGTCAGTGGTGGTGTGTGGTGGTGGTGGTGATGGTTGTTGTTGTAGTTGTGTGTTGTTGTCGTTATTGCTGTCGTCGTCGTTGTTGTTGTTGTTGCTGCTGCTGCTGCTGCTGCTGTTGTTGCTTATGCCGTTGTCTTTTATTTTGTTGTCTTTAAAACAGGAGGGCACGAACACATAAATTTCCTATGCCGATTAACTGTCGCGGCGCTGTGGTTAGCGTTTTGGTCTCCGGGCTGGAGAGTCGTGGGTTCGATTCCCATCAGCTGGAAGGTCGTGGGTCCGATTCCCATACATATATTCATGGGATTTTTCGGCCCGTGGCCGGTTCCTAACCAGAGTTAAGTTTGCTGTAGGTTCCTCTTGAAACACTGGAAGCATGCAATCACTGAGAGTGTTGCTCAAATCTCTTAATCAACGCTGCACGTATTTGTATCTCCCGGGCCTGGTCGAAGCCGGTATAACACTATGAAAGTAAGCATATAGTAAAATGCTGACATCAGTCTCAGACCAGAATGGAAGGCCATAGTGTCATTTTAGACATCTTCTCCCCACGTAAAGCGACATTAAAAAAATAAGGGTCTTAGATTCTATGGCCCGTTAGCTCTGCTCTTATGATGAACTCAGTTTTGATATCCGCTCCACGTCTATGGTCTTGTCGAGTTCGAGTTGCGTTTGTCGGTACTGGCGGATTCATGGCACTGTCGCTGGACAGACGTGGTGGGCAATCTCCGAAAAGGAACTCTTACTCACGCTGGCTCTCAGACATATACATAGGGGATACATATGGCCCTACTGTGGCCAACCCCTTTATGGGTTGGCTGGAGGAAAGCTATCCGAACAACAGCCCTGTGCCCATCCAGAGAGACCTGTGGAAACGTTTTATTGACGACATCCTGCTCTTCTGGTTGAGATCTTCTTCTGACCTGGACCAGTTTCAGCAATACGTTTACACCATACACCCCACCATCAAGTTTACCTTTAGTGTTTCTGCAACTACACTTCCCTTTCTAGACATTCTGCTGAAACTGGAAAATGGATACATACACACTTACCTGTACTGCAAGCCCACCGACGTCCGCTCCTATCTTCATTTCAGCTCTTGTCACCCACACCACAGCAAACAGAACTTACCGTACAGCTTGTTTCTCTGTTTGAAACGTCAGTGCTCGAAACCAGATGATTTCGAAAAACAATGTCATCTTCTCACTGAACAACTGCGTGTCCGAGGATACAGTCA
>JADBJO010001266.1:273093-275593 GCA_016801955.1 Conus betulinus | reverse complement strand
GTGTGTGTGTGTGTGTGTGTATACGCGCGCGCGTGCGCGGAAGCCAATGTGTATGTATCTATGTATGTATGCATGCATGCATGCATGCATGCATGCATTCATGCATGTATGTATGCATGTATGTATGTATCTATGTATGTATGTAAAATTGCTATGTATGTAAGCATGCATGTATACATGCATTATGCATGTGTACATGTATGTATGTATGTATGTATGTATGTATGTATGTATGTTGAGCTCCATGAGCTGTGTGTGCGACTGGATCTAAGGCTGGAATTCGATGAAAACAGCGACAGTTTCGGAGTAGTACTCCCAGCTTCTGAGGATGGAGTAGTTCAAATGCGCTACAGTAATTCTAAACAATTGTACAGCGCGCAATCAAAAGAATGCAAATGGACAAGGATACGCACCATTTTCAGCAGCTGCAACAACAAGGGAGAATCATCCGTGTTGCAATTCCGGATGCGGAAATGACCCACTCCATAGGACACCTCACCAACACACCAACGTCAATGACCAAATAACCAGGTTCATCAGCAAGGGACGTCTACAGCTGCTGGAGACCAATGCAGTGAACAACATCTACTATCCTGATACTTACCGGAGAGAGTGTGCTTTGTGCGGGTTTTGTTCTGACACAAATTCCCATGCCTTGAATGGATGTCGTCAGGGGCCTCTACACACAAAGACACGACAGATGCGTTGAGATCATCAGAAAGGAGCTACAGAAATGCATTGCGACGGATTTTGTGGATGTTTTTCAAAATAGGCCTGTCTCTATAAACGGTGTTGAAGATCTGCCAAGGCTGAAACCTGATCTATGCTTCATCGACCATCGAAACTCGGTGGCATTCGTCATCGAGATTTCAAACCCATTTGACGCATTCATACAAACATGCTATGAGGGCAAATTTCAAAAGTACATGCCTCTTTGCTATGCTCTTAGTGATGCCGGATTTAGCACGAAAGTGGTTGTTCTTGTAATAGGTTCACTAGGCATAGTTCATAAAAGAGTGGTTTTCAGGACTTTCAATGTTAGGACTGCCCATAACAAAATGTAAACAACTCGCAAAATACTTGAGCATGTCTGTCATGATTGGGTCTAGGCGTGTTTGGTCAAGGCGGAATCACCTCATGAACCAGCATTGAAACTGACAGATGTTGACTTTCAAACTGTGCCTTAAATAGTATCAGCTGACTAAAGCACTGACAGACAAAGATCTGGAGCCAGCCGGAGAGAGAAAGGACGTGGGGACAGAGAGAGAGAGGGGGTGGGGGTGGAAGGGGGGGGGGGGGGGGGGGGGGGAGGGAGAGAGAGAGAGAGAGAGAGAGAGAGAGAGAGAGAGAGAGAGAGAATGTGAAAGATAACGTTTATTGATGCGCCTGCAATCTGGACTACTGTGCATTGTTGTTGATTTGACAAGTTGAATGCATTAAAGTAATTGATATGTATGTATGTATGCATGCATGCATGTGCATATCTACGTCTGTATGTATGTATGTATGTATGTATGTGTATGTAGGCATGTAGGCATGTATATATGTATGTATGTATGTATGTATGTATGTATGTATGTATGTATGTATGTATGTGTATGTATGCATGCATGCATGCATGCATGTATGTATGTATGTTGTGTGTATAACTATGTCTGTCTGTATGTATGTATGTATTCATGTATGTGTATGTATGTATGTATGTATGTATGTATGTATGTATGTATGTATGTATGTATGTATGTATGTTGTTACCATCTGCCACTTTCTCCTCTTGCCCTTTCCCTAGTCAACGATGAACGGAGACAACGATTATATACGGAGTGCTCCTTTTCTCTTTTTCTGCTTTTTTTCTTCCAATACCCCAACATTTTTTTTTTTGCATCCCACATTTGTTTCCTCGTCTGTACATTTTATTTGCCTCCAGTACCTATATTCTAGTATTTGTCTGCCCCCCTACCCTCCCCCAGTCTCCCTGTCTTTTCTTCTACTGTTTTTTTTTTCTGATCTTTGTTGTGTGACTACACAACTTTCTTCCTACCTACCTCCTCAACTATTTCCCAAACTTCCCTCCACTCCCTCCTCTCCTCTCCTGTTTTTCCCCTTACCTCTCCATATTTCATACGCCCCTTCGCTATCAAGACCATTGTAGAAGATGCTGTGGACAGATGCAGGAGCAGAGTGGAAGGAAATACTGCTGGATGGTCAACATCAAGGGCACTGGACGCTGGCAATCTGAGGTCATCCAAGCGGTCTGTCATTGGCACAGTTCCGTTGGCTTATATTCGTTTTGTCTTCTTTCGTTCTGTATCAACTCAGCTCGCCTCATCATCTTTCTTTTAATTACAAGTTGATTTGGTTCCTTTGCAGAACTACTACCCCCCCCCCCCCCTCTCTCTCTCTCTCTCTCTCTCTCTCTCTCTCTCTCTCTCTCTCTCTCTCTCTCTCTCTCTCTCTCTGTCTTCGTATTCCATTAGTATGTTTTGTTTCCTGTAACGCA
>JADBJO010001266.1:263093-268093 GCA_016801955.1 Conus betulinus | reverse complement strand
CACGATTCCACATGTCTCTCAGACAATATATGAAAACAGATTTAGACAGGGTTTTCTGATCTAATACTACATCCTTACAAATACAAATGTCTACAGCTACGATTGAAAATGCGTTTCATACACAACAACAACAACAACAACAACAACAACAACAGTGACCATAACAACAAAAGTACATTTTGTTCTGTGTTTGCTCAGCATAAGACCTATGGGCCACGTGAATTATTGATCAAGCCTAAATGGTATGGACATCCATCGCTGTTCCAACTGAGTTTAGTGATATCATCGACAGTCACTGAAGATGTATATATACATGTATGCAATCTCTATTATAAAAATGATTAAAAATGAGAAGGGTTGTTGAATTCATAAAATGAGCATACATATATTTCATATTGCCCTTTTGTTTTTGTTTGTTCGCTTGTTTGTTATTGCTACTGATTGTTATTTTGTTATACGTTCACATATCCCTTCACAATGTACTCGAGTCTTATACGAATGAGCTATTTTGACTCACCTTCCCCTCCCTTTCTCCCTCCCTTTCCTCCCTCTTCTTCTTCTTCTTCTTCCTCTTCTTCTTTCTTCTTCTCTCATATTGACTAGGAACCACGTACAGACAAAGTTCCTCATTAGCATCGCAATGGACATTTTTCAGGCTGATCAGTTATTCTCCGAGCTGGCTCGATAGATGGACCAGATCCGGAGTTTTAGTTCCAGCATGCTGTTTATAGTCCACTCCCCCACCCCACCTTAATCACAAAGACGATATTCCAGAGCTCAAAGTTAAAAAAAAAAAAAAAAAAAAAAAAAACATGGCTAGGTCTTGGAGTCACATCTACTTCGTGATGATGAGAATGCTACAGACTGTGCTATATACTTTCAAAGTCTGCACTTAAAACGTATCTGTTCAAACGCCAGTTGCAGGATACCACCTGTAATATTAGTACATTACTACATGTCACTTGCACACTTTGCTCGCGTACAAATGAGCTGTTCACCGTGTCATATCGTGTGTTTGCATGCATGTTCCAGTGTGTGTGTGTGTGTGTGTGTGTGTGTGTGTGTGTGCGTGTATGTGTGTGTGTGCGTGTGTGTGTGTGTGTGTGTGTGTGTGTGTGTGTGTGTGTGTGTGTGTGTGTGTGTGTGTGTGTGTGTGTGCATGTGTGTGTGTGTGTGTGTGTGTGTGTGTGTGTGTGTGTGTGTGTGTGTGTGTGTATGTATGTGTGTGCGCGCGTGCGCGCGAGTGTGCTGTGTGTGCGTGCGTGCGTGCGTGTGTGTATGTTTATGACTCGTGAACGCAGAATTGTGTGTGTGTGTGTGTGTGTGTGTGTGTGTGTGTGTGTGTGTGTGTGTGTGTGTGTGTGTGTGTGTGTGTGTGTATGTGTGTGTGTGTGTGTGTGTGTGTGTGTGTGTGTGTGTGTGTGTGTGTGTGTGTTCTACTTATGTTCTTTAGGAGTTGAATTAATAAATCTTGTAAAGCGCCCTGTAGCCTACGTTGTTAGGATGGGCGCTATAGAAATTGTCCTCATTATTATCATTATTATTATTATTATTATTATTATTATTATTATCATTACTATATGCCACAGGAGGATTAAACCATGCCTGGTTCAGCTTCAGGGTGTGATTCACGAGACGATGGACAGAACTCGATGGTCCACGGCCACGTGTTCTGTCAACGAAGGGTTTAAGACAAATTACAATTTTATACTATTTCCATTCCTCTTCCTCTTCCTCCTGCTTTTCGCCTCCCTCCTGTCTGTCTGTCTGGCTATCTGTCTGTCTGTCTGTTTGTCTGAGTGTCTGTCTGTCTGTCTGTCTGTCTGTCTATGTATCTCTCTATTTGTCTGTCTGTCCATATTTTCGACAATTACTTTTTTTTTTCGGACTGCAATATCCACGTATATACGTGTATAATATATAGCCACATACATACAAAGATATACCCATACAAAACACAAAGGTGCATACATACATGCGTGCACGCGTCTCTCTCTCTCCGGTCTCTCTCTCTCTCTCTCTCTCTCTCTCTCTCCTCTCTCTCTCTCTCTCTCTCTCTCTCTCTCTCTCTCTCTCTCTCTGAATTTTCTTCTCTGTCAGTGATTTAGTCTTTCTCTCAGTGTCCACCTGGTTTTTTGTGTATTTGAATTCTCTTCTTTTTTTTTCCCCTGTTCCTCTGTCCGTTTTTTTTTTTTTTCCCACATCTCTGTCACGGTCATAACCGGCATGTCTTTTTTTCTTCTCCTGCACCTCTCTGTCACCGTCTGTCTGCCTGTCTGTCCGTCTCTCTCTCCTCTCTCTCTCCTCTCTCCTTCTCCTCCTCTCTCTCTCTCCCCCTCTCTCCTTCCTCTCTTTCTCTCTCTCTCTCTGTCATCTTTTCAAATGGCGTCCCTTGACCTCTGTATTTCACAGAGCCAAAACTGTGGATCGTGGTGAACCAGTGATCAAAAGCCTCCCTTCTTTTTGTTTCTCAAAACCACCCACAGAGCCTCCCAGTTTGAAGTCATCATACCAAAGAGGTCTTTTTTGCTTAAGGGGGGGGGGGGAACTTTTCCTTTCCTGCAAACATATAGTACACTTTCATTCATAGTGTGTATCAAATCAAAGGTTAACGAAAATAAATAAATTTAACATTTTCTTATGTCCTCAAGCACAGGAGTAATGTAGTAAAGTTAAAAAAAACAAACAAACAACAACAACAAGAAACAACAAAAAAAAACTAAAGACTAACTCGACAATCGACTCAGTCAAATGATGACGTTTGTATTTTACTGATCTCTTCCACATGCGATGAATGATAACATTCATTCAGATATCTCTTATAATGCATTATCTTAAATTTCACTATCCTTCGTCTGTCTAATTTTCAATGCTTCCGCGATGAATTTCGCAACTGGTATAATTACAAGTTCATCATCTGATGATAACGCGACAGCGACATTTCTTTTTCGCTATATATAACTGGAAAAATGAACAATTTGTCCGCACTTCATTATAAGCAGTACAGTGGAACAGAAATGTTTTTCGTCATCAGTAACGTGTCTACATGCAGGACAAGGAGATTTTGTGGATGTTTCACATTCAAATCATCTTTTGTTCGCATTAAAATCTAGCCTAAATCTTGCGCCATTTATCTGTTTTGACATTGAGAAACTTTTCAGAATGGGTTGTAGACCCCTCTAATAGCCATGTACAATTTATTATTAACACCACTTTTACGGAGTACATTCCACAAAGCATTCCGATTTACCGAGTCAAAGGCCTTCTTGAAATCCACAATTACAATGTAGAGCTTCGATGTGCAGAGTAGATGTTTCTGGATCAAAGAATATAGTGTAAATATATGGTCTATGGTGCTGTAACTGGTTCTAAAAACCTGCTTGATCTCTCCACTATTTTTTCTTCAGTTTCAACCCATTCAGTTAATCTTGCATTTAGTATGCAAGTGTAGATTTTACTTAAAATGCTGGTAAGTGATACTCCACGATAGGTGTCGGGATTGTTCACGTCTCCTTTGTTTTTTAAAATTGGTACAATTATAGATTTAGCCCACTCTGATGGAAAGATACCATCATCAAAAAGTTGGGTGAATAAATGAACAAGAAAATTGATTACAGTTGTGTTTGCATTCTTCAACATTTCTGCTATGATTCTACCTGGTCCTGCGCTGTTTCCTAATTTTAAATGCTTGATACCAGCAACGGCTTCTTCATTGGAAATAGGTTGATTAAATAATGGCTCAATTTCATTTTCTTCTACCATACCGGTCTCTTCTTCCTTACTTTTATTATCAAAATGTGTCGTGTTGTTTGTAAAGCGAAGAAGATTACGTGTGACCAGACCCACGTTTGTGACCTTGCAAATCAGTATGACCTTCTTCAGTCAGGACGAAGATATCGATCGGTTAAATGCAGAAGTGTCAGATTTAAACAAAGTTTTATTCCCCTGTCCATTGATTTCATGAACCGAGAAGATGTTTAATTGAAATCCAAATTCCTCTATATGAATGTATGTCATATGTGAGAAAATGGGTAATGTGGCTAAATTATTGTTTATTTTTGCTGTGAATGTGTGTGACCACAATTAATTTCTCAAATTGAGATAATAAAGTTTACTTGACTTGACTTGACTTGACTTGACTTGAAAACTATGAAAAACGCCCCCAAAATGGTCATGCCACTGTTGAACTGAGATTTCGTTATACACAAAACTCTTTTTGTTTATAGATCTTATCACTGACCAGAACATTTTAGAATCATTGACTGAAGTTTTTAGTTTCTTTAACCTGCTTTATTTAAACTCCAGTTTCCTTGTTTTTCTTAGCGTAACATACTCTTTACGTGATACAGCGTATTCTTCTCTTTTCTTACATTTATCCTTGGCTGTTTTGCATCTCTGAAATCTTTTTAATAACCTTTTAACTTCCTGTTTCTTTCGTTCGCAGTCATTATCAACCCAGTCATTGTATGATGTGCTGCCTCTACAAATAACTCGAACCATACAAGCTGCGGCTCCGCACAAAGCACTGACAAATTTATCTAGACTCTCATTTACATTAATTTGTAATAACTGACGCGCTTTCTGCATGCTGTCTAGAAATTCATCACATTCAAGTTCATTTCTGAATATACCAGCATATTCATCAGCCCAGTTAATTTTTTTCTTCACATTGTTCGGCTGAATACCTCTTCTCTAGTTTACAACTATTACTTCTCCATACTGCTTCAACTGGTAAGTGCCATGAATAAATGCAATCACCAATGTGTAAATCAAAGTTTGACAGCAAGCCATTGTGAACCAGTACGTAATCGATCACACTACATCCGTTTGCAGACACAAAAGTATATTCACCCTAACTATCACCACCACAAAAAAACATTTTAAAATGCTCAAGTCGAACATGATACAGAAGTTCAACAATGATTTACCAAAATTGTTGATAACTGAATCTTTAGAGCAACGTGAGCAGTTGTCGTCATCAACACTAATATTCTCCATAC
>JADBJO010001266.1:240593-245593 GCA_016801955.1 Conus betulinus | reverse complement strand
AGCCTAACCAAGGGCAAACAAATCCTACAACTAAATGCCTCCGGTGGGAATTGAACCCCATAAACCTCCAGCCCACACATCCGCAACCACTGCACCACGCCGCCTTGGATGGATATGACCAATACAGGCAGAGCAGCACGCTTACTAAGTCCTCTACCAAAGACAATAATTACTCAGTCACCCCATCCTTCACCAGCCAAATTCTGAAGGGGATTTGAACTCGCGACCCTCGAATAGACAGCTTAACGGTGCGTATAGCCCTATATGGCAAACCTATCCTATCTAATTGACAGCCTAACGGTGCGTATAGCCGACTATGAATTTGCTAGAAAGATAGGATATTACCTGAGGTAAATTCCATTTGAATTTAACTGTACCGGATACACACTCCGTGTTTCTTCTCATATATAATACTGACGTCAACAGGCCCGAAGGATACATGACACATGCAGTATTGGTCAGGATGTATGAGCAACAGTCCCATACATGTATTGACTGACCGGATGAAACTTGTTTGTGTAGCCCTGGGTCTGCCTCTCCGGGATCTCAGCACACTCACACACTCAACTCTAAGTTAGACGTGGCCTGGAATGGTAAAATTTCACAAATGTATGACTCTAATAGGAATCAAACTCCAACGACTTCTCCGTCCAAAAAATCTGCAGCGCTAATTATTGCATCATGGCGACTAGGATACAACTGATAAACGCAGTACACACTTACTAAGTCATCTGCTGAAGACAATAATTACTCAGTCGCTTCATCCTTCACCAGCCAGAAACTGACAGGAATTTGAACCCCCGACCTTCCGTTTGACAAACTAACGGTGCGTACAGCCGACCATGGCAACACTACCTATCTAATCTTCTCTCTGTCACTTTCTGCCCACGTCATCCCCCACCTCAAGCAATTCTCCTCCTGTGTGATGTATGAGCGAACGATGAGCAACGTGAGTGAAGCGGTGCCATAGAGATGATGGATGAATCAGACAGTGTTGTGTCAGTGACGGGGGAGAACTCTGCAGACTGTTCCCTGTGTGTGTGTGTGTGTGTGTGTGTGTGTGTGTGTGTGTGTGTGCCGTGCGGCCTGGATGGGGGGCAGGGATGACAGTATGGACAGAATGAAGCCGCTGTATTGGGAGAATTTGGAATGTATATCCCTTGATTGATGAAGTCTGCTGTTCACAATCAACCAGTTGCAACTTTAGAAATGTCGTTCGAATGCTTTGCCACGCCATTATGTCACCCTGACTCGGGAGGTTCGTCCATGTTTCTTGTTTTGTTTGCTTATCTCTGTGATAGAAAAAAGTAGTACGGAGAAAATGCGCACTTATCCAGGTTTTAACAGAATTCGGTAGAAAGATGGATATGTCCCAGGACCATTTTATTTACATTTTTCGTGAGATCAGAGTTCCGGATTTTGGCCGAAAGACGAATCCACGTTCTTTTTGAACGTGGCAAAGATGTGTGCTTGCCCTAGTGCTCTTCTAGATCGATTTGTGGTCACTAATTTCTTCTTATCTGTTCAATACGCCTCTCATAAAGAATAAAAATAAATCCACGCACCAAAAGTATTCATTCCTGCCAGTTGATAGGCTGTACATTTTTTAGATGAACAGGGAGAACTTTCATCGTCATGAGCTGTTGTTCCTGCTGGTGTTACTGCAACTTCTCTGACGACGACGACAACTACTGCTACTACTCCTTCTGCTACAGCTGCTGGTAATGGTGATGAGGATGATGAAACTTCGGAAGTAACAACAGCGGTGGCTACAGCTGTAGCTACAGCTGTAGCAGAGAGAGAGAGAGAGAGAGAGAGAGAGAGAGAGAGAGAGAGAGAGAGAGAGAGAGAGAGAGAGAGAGAGAGAGAGAGAATTCAGTGCATTGTTTGTTAACATTCCGGATATAATTCGCCGTTTGTATCATCACTGTGTCATTAAAGACTGTTGTTTGTGCAGAAGAGGCACAGCTGTATTCGATTTCGAGTTACATTTCGTATTCGTGTTCACACACACACACACACACACACACACACACACACTCTCTCTCTCTCTCTCTCTCTCTCTCTCTCTCTCCTCCTCTCTCTGTCTGTCTGTCTGTCTGTCTGCCTCTCTCTCTCTCTCTCTCTCTCTCTCTCTCTCTCTCTCTCTCTCTCCTAGCCCACTCCCTCCATTTGGAGCTCCTCCCCCCCTCCCTCCCTCTCTCTTCCCAAACTTTACCCCTCCCGCCTTTTTCCCCCATCGCCCTTACATTTTCCGGCTTGTTTTTGGCTGACATACATACGTAAGATAGAGCTATATGCACCATAACGTTATCCTCCTCCCTTGAAATCCAAACTGGGATTATCAAGATTCATGAGGCGTTTCATCTGCTGACCTTCACCGTCAAGCTGGGAGGTCCGCCCCACCAATCAGACGCAGCCCTACCTGGAGATCGGAACCGGAAAGATATCAAGGCTCGCCTCCTCTGCGATGTTGCAAGCGAAGTTATGATTTCAGATAAGGTTTAGTTGCTGGAGAGGTGAGACGAGTGTGCAGGAGTTCGTGTGTGTGTCTTTCTGTCTGTGCGTGTCCGCTGCATTTGTGTGTGCAAAAAATGTGTTTGCCTGTGCGCGCGCATGCGTGCTCGAGCGCGTGTATTTATGTGTGTGCGCGTTCGCGCGTTGTGTGTGTGTGTGTGTGTGTGTATGGAGGGGGGTGGTGGTAAGTGTTAGTGTGTGTTTATATGTCTGTCTGAGCTTGTGTGTGTTCGCGTGTTTGGCGTAATTGTGTGTGCAAAAATGTGTGTGCTTGTGCACGCGCATGGGCTCGAGCGCGTATTTTATGAGTGTGTGCGCGCGCTCGCGCGTTGTGGGTGTGTTTGTAGGGGGGTGGTAAGTGTTATTGCGTGTGTGTGTATGTAAGGGCGCTCGTTCGCGTGTGTGATGATGGCGTTCTCTGCCGTATGCTGTCGCCATTTTTGTTTTCTTAACGAGGATGGGGAGGTGGGAGATTAGGGGATGGCAGCTGGATGGGAATGGACTGGGTAAGGGGGGTCACAGGCGGGGAAATGTCAATGGGGGTGCTATGATTACGCGTTTCAAAACATGTCAGATGACTTTTAATAAGGGTTTGCAGGAGGGGGCGGGGGCAGAGGAGGGGTGGGTATATCTGGGAAGAGCCAGCTGAGAGATTAACGGTGAAAAAAAGTTAGCTCGGAGAAAAAGGGAAAACACAGACGAACGAGAGCTGATGAGGGTTATGCCCGGGTGAGAAAGAGTTCTGTGATGTTTTAGAGATAAAGGGTTGGCTGCCAGAACCCAGTATCTGGCAAAGGGTTGGCTGCCAGAACCCAGTATCTGGCATAGAAAAAAAAATTATATATATATATAATGCTGAACAATTAAGTAGTGGGGGGAAACCAAACGCAGGTTAACAATTCTTCCATCATTATAGTAATGACCTGGCAAAGATTTGAAACTGAGAGAGAAAAAAAAAATTGAATGACGTCATACAGGAATGAGTTTATAAAGTCTTTGACGTCAGGTAGTTTTCCTTTCTGCTAGTTTTCTTTTTTCTTTTCGTGCCTGCATTTTGATATTAATTCTGTTTTTTTGTTCAATGCATCTTTCTTATGCAAGGCTATTTGAAGCTTTTCTTCTATGCATAGATTGCATTGTCCACTCTCTCTTCTATCAGTGTTGGATTTTCTCAGGATCTCCCATGTGATGGAGTAGTCAATGGTCTTTCTTTTTAGTTGCCAAATATACTTCGAAAGCTCAGTGTCATTACAATATTTTTCATTCTTGAATGATTTTGTGTGGTTTCTGAATCTTTCTTTAAACTGTCCACCAGAAAGTCCGATGTACGATTTTCTTGTGGTGCCGTGTTTTACTGTGTTGCTTTGTAAACCACAGCTGTAGCTAAGCATTTCCCGTTCAGTGGGCATTCTTCTCGGTTCTTGCAGTTACAGCTTTTTTCTCTTTATTTTTTTCTTTCATCTTCTTTATGATTTTTGTGTTGTGTGACCTGATTATTGCTTTCATGTTTTTCATGCAACAATAGCTGATTTTTAGCGCGTATTTCTGTTGAAGATGTTGTGAAGTTTGCTTTGTGGTGGGAAGTGTTTGTCGATGAGAGATAGGAATTTTCGTCCAACATTCGTCTTTACGTTGGCACTGAATGGTGGGTTAAACCATAACATTTCTTGATCTGTTCCTTCTTTTCTTTTGATCTTTCTGTTGATGCGTTGTAGGTTTTGAGTAGGTGACTTTTTTGCTGTAGCCACTGTTTTTGAGGGCTTCATTGTACATGGGTGCTGCTTTTTCAAACACGTTTTCATTTGCTGACAGTGTTGACAATCGTTTCTCGACTGCATTTGGTATATGTGCAATAATTTGTGGTGGGTGGTTTGACTTCACATTTATGTACAGGGGTTTGTCATTTGGTTTTTCTGTATGGCTCATATGTTTCTTTATTTAGGTCTAAAGTTATGTCAAGATAGTCCACTACCTTCAGGTTGGTCTGCACTGTGATTTTGAGTCCTAGCTCTTTGAAGACTCTGATTAGATCTTTCCTTGTTTTGTCAGCTTCTCTGGCTGTTCCTGTTATAGCCGCCAAGCCGTCATCCCTGTACAGGCCGATGCTGTTTGCGTTTATTTTCTTCTTTAGCTGTGTGTCTGTGCTCTTGGCGTCAGATAGAGACACACCACAGTCCCATAATTTTGTGGTGTTCCGACCGCCAAGGGTTCGAAAAAGAATCCAACAGCACCCCCAAAGCAGCCAGCGAAAAGTAGTAGAATTAAACAAAACGAAAGTGTGGAGAGGAAAAAAAGTTGTTGAAAACTAAAAAACATTACGCAAACAGTATAAAATGTAAGGGACAATCTTTGAGCCTATGCTTGAGGATCCATTTAAGGATGCAAGGGAGATCAAAAGATATGGAACAGTCTGAGTGGTCAGCTCTGCTGTTCAATAACCCAAGCATTGTCAGCGGCTAAGAATTGTGCAGAACAACCTTTCC
>JADBJO010001266.1:223093-225593 GCA_016801955.1 Conus betulinus | reverse complement strand
CCCCTCAAAGCCCCACACATCGACCCTGATCGAAAAGAAACGGTGGGCAAGAAGAGAAGCGAGGGGTGGATGGAGAGGAAAAACTCAGAGGAGATTACAACGAGAGGTAGTTTCATGGTCACCAGGATCCGGCACCCCGAAAAAAGACGAATAATCTCTGTGATACTGTGAGCATTGTAAGCATGCATGGAAACAATAGGAACGAACAAGTACGCACTGCAAGTTAAGTTTCCAGTGAATTTTGATAAGGTAGACAACTTAAGCAGGAGTGATTCTCTCTCTCTCTCTACTCTCGCTATCTCCTCTCCCTCTCCCCTTGTCTCACCTCTGGTTTTCTCTGTCACTGAGTGGCCTGTCTGTTCCTCTGCCTGTCTCTTACGTTTCATTACATGAGTTAATCACAGAATTCTACACAAAGAGCGAGCGGAGAGACCGAGAGAGAGAGGGAGGGGAAGGAGAGGAGCGGGATCGTGTCCGAGGAGCGGAGCTTGGGAGGAGAGGGTGGGGGAGACACCGAGTGCTGAGAGAGACCGCGAAGAACTGAGAGAGGAGAGGAGAAGGGACACACGCAGCCGACAAGAGCACGAGAGGGCGGGACAGAGATGGAGCGACCAGAGGAGAGAGAGGCATGGACGCCTCGAAGCTTGAGGGGACTAGGGACGGGAACGGGCGGAGGAGGAGAGGGAGGAAGACGGAGTGAGTGGTGGCGGACGAGTTGAGAGAGAGAAGGGCGACGAGAGCGAGAGCAAACCAAAGCGACCATGAACAAAAGCAAACAAAGCTAAGCTACGCGCCAACAATACATTGATTGTCACGGTTGCGGAGAATCTTGGCAACGGTGAGACGACATTAGTTATCACGGAGACACCTTTCTGGCTCCACCCAAATGTCGCTGTTGACATGTTGACGGTCAGTGAGTTTCCCCCAGTCTTTCACCCTTAGGTTTTTCAACGCTTCGCCGGCGCCATGCCTCGTAAAACTGACAGCGCGCTTTTCAGTTCTAAAAATCAAACGCAGATAAATGGGGTCTGATGGTAGCAGGAAGTATACAAATCTCCCTCCCCTGTCATCTACCCCTTCCCATTCTCCGGTTATCAGCTTGCCGGTCTCCCATTGACTCTGTCTCCATCTCTCTCTGTGTCTCTGTGTCTGTCTCACCTCTTGCTTACTGTCTCTTCTCTCTCAGTCTGTCTCTGTGAAAGAGAAAAGAGAGAGAGATGGGGAGAGAGAGAGAGGGGGGGGGGGAGGGAGAGAGAGAGAGGGAGATGAGAGGGAGAGAGAGAGAGAGACAGACAGACAGACAAGACAGACAGACCAGACACACAGACATATTGGACACTCTAGGCACACTGGCCACGCAGGAGAGAATGAATTGGCAACATGAGAAGAAAAATTTGGAGAAACCAGGGCAAATAATACACTTTCCTTCCTCAAAGCCTCAACGTTCCTTTTGATTCGACATGGACATTTGACCTTCCCTCCTCTTTTGCCCTTTTTTTTTTTTTTTTTTTTTTTACTACTACCTTCGCCGGCGCCATGTGAGAGAGAGAGAGAGAGAGAGAGAGGATGGGAGAGAGAGAGGTTCCTTGTCACGCCAGAAACCATTTTTTTATTCACATTCTGTTTTTTGCTGCTGAAAGCCCACGCTATCAGTCAACGATGCATAGTCTGGTGACCCGTGGCAAAACACCACGCTATCAGTCAACGATGCATAGTCTGGTGACCCGTGGCAAAACACCACGCTATCAGTCAACGATGCATAGCCTGGTGACCCGTGGCAAAACACCACGCTATCAGTCAACGATGCATAGTCTGGTGAACCGTGGCAAAACAACGAATGGCGAAAGAAAACGGGAAGTCAACTGACCGTCAGCAAATCGGCAGAGATGTTTGGGTTGAGGGGCAAAGGTGTCCCAATTTGCTCTGGCGTTCTCTAATGGTTTTCTTATGTTCTCAAGTCTTGCTCAACCGTGCACGTCATTGTATTGTATTGTAATGTGAAACTGCTTTGTCATAGCCGCTGTGATTTGCTCTCTGTCTCTGTCTCTGTCTCTGTCTGTCTGTCTGTCTGTCTCTCTCTCTTTCTCTCTCTCTCTCTCTCTCTCTCTCTCTCTCTCTCTCTCTCTCCCCAACATCTATCTATCAAGGTATGTATCTATTTTCTCTGTGTCTATATATCTTTAGGTCTACCTGTGGATCTATCTATCTATCTATCTATCCATCTGTCTGTCTATATGTGCGTGCTTTTATGCCTATATGCATACATTCTTTCGATTACATTTTGTTTCATGGATTAGATTGCACTGACTTGTGTTGCATTGTAGTATGAGAGAGAGAGAGAGAGAGAGAGAGAGGAGAGAGAGAGAGAGAGAGAGAGAGAGAGAGAGAGAGCAAATCAAATCGACTATGACAAAGCAAACACTTTAAACATACAATTCAATGACGTGCACTATTGAGCAAGACTTTGCAACATGAGAAAAAACCGAACCCCCAGGGCAAA
>JADBJO010001266.1:215593-218093 GCA_016801955.1 Conus betulinus | reverse complement strand
GAGAGAGAGAGAGTCCTTGTCTTTCTCTGTTTTTTTTAAAATTCTATCATTCATCTCCTTTACTGTCACACTGGAACCCTTTTTTCTCTGTTCGCCCCCGGTTTAAAGAAGACGACAAAACAGGTTACAGGTTGACAAGGAAGTTAACTCGAGCAAGGGACGGAACTCAGTAAAGCTAAGTTGGCCCCCTTTGGTTCGATCTTTGCACTGTGGAAATGAAAGCCCAATTCGCCTGTCAAACGCTGAGAAATCTGATTGTGTAGAACACGGAAACACAAGATCAGCCCATCTGGTCTGCGTTTCACGAGTTCCAGTTCTCTTGCTGACGAAGAGGTAGGATCTTCACGGCTATATTTTTTTTGTTGACGGTAATGGTGGTGGAGTGTGTTGTCTTAAGTTAGAGACTTTTGATTAGTCAGTAACAGATAAAAACCCACTGGATGTTGTGTGAAAAAAAAAATGTTTATTGATTTTGTTGTGATGTGAGGATCGCATCTCTCTCTCTCTCTCTCTCTCTCTCTCTCTCTCTCTCTCTCTCTCTCTCTCTCTCTCTCTCTCTCTCTCTCTCTCTTCCGACGAATTTCACCACTGTAGCTCCACCATTCATCTCCTCTTCAATCACATTGTGACCTCCCACCTCTCACTCATCCCACACTACTCTCCAGCCCATCTCTTCCTTTTGTCTCACTCTGTCTCAATCTCTCTATCCGTCCGTCCATCTTTCCATCTTTCTCTCTCGAAAAAAAAAAAGAAAAAGAAAGAAAGAAAAAAAAAAAAAAAGAAAAGAAAAGGAAACTAAAGACAATGGATTAGAGACTGACAAGGTATCCATCTTGGGCAAGGGATGAAACTCAGTGAAACTCAGTTCCTCCCCCACCTACCTCCCCTTTCGTTTCGTTTTTTTTTGCCGCCCGCATATGAAAGTGCCGTTCCTCTGTCAAACGATGAGGAATGTGATTGGGCTGAGCCAGGGAAAGAAAACAAGACAGACCCATTCCGCCTCAGTGTCTGGAGTCCGAATTCGTCTTCTGGCGAAAAACCGCGGATTTTGTTTTTCCTGTCCTTGCCGGGTTTTGTGTTGAGGGCTGAAGGGAGTTGACTGCTCAGGACAGAACAGAGATAGGGACAAATTCTGCAGGAGATGCTGTGAAACAGACTCCAGGGACCTGACGTTGTAGTGTTCATGAAGTACGTCATGGTTTGAGAGAACTGAGTGGACAAGGCAGACTGAGGGGAGGGTTGGGGAGGTTAGTGAAGGTCAGAATGTGTGTGTGTGTGTGTGTGTGTGTGTGTGTGTGTGTGTGTGTGTGTGTGTGTGTGTGTAATTTATTCAGCTTTTACAGGCCGTTTGACCCATCATAAACAAGAAAAAAAGTTTTCCAAAATTTGGAGATTCAAAGGAGTTGAGATCAAAATGAAAAAAAATTCAAAAGGAGCTCAAAAAGATGTGTGAAGACATGCAATGCACAAGGCGAATAAATGCATATTTTTTTTTCTTTTTTTTAAACTGAGGTAAGATGAAGCTCGCCGCCTTATTTCAAGGCAGGTGCAAATATATTGAGCAATTCTGAAAGCTTTTTTTTTTTTTACTTTGAACAGAGTAAGTTAAGTTTGAGAACTGATGGGTAGCTGCTATAGAACTGTGGGATGTACTTCTTCCGTGCTGTTGATAATTACAGCAAATGAATAAAAAAAAAAAAATGACACACATCATCTTCTACCATGTTTGTATCACATTCTTTGCATATCGGGTCTATACTAGGTTTGCCATACAGGGAGATTCCATTTAAGGGCAGTCTGTTACATCTCAGAAGACATAAAGCTCGCCTGTGTTCATAAGCTGTGAGGTCCTCAATGTAATCAGCTTTCAGTAACTCCGGATGCTAATTACAGTGTTCTAGGTAAGAAGACATAGTAGAGTCGTGCCACTCTTGACGAAACATGTCTTTCAATCTGGTTCGTATCCCACTGACTGCAGTTCCCTTACATAGACAAAACCATGACTGCATAGCAGTTTTCGAACATGACTGACCCAGTTGCACCTCCCTGACTTATCATGTGAAGACAACATATTGTAACACTGTTTTGGATAACATCGTCGGGCAAGGATAGTATGCGACAGCAGCATGTAACAACACGTATATAGACTGGGAACCTACCACGTTCACCCAGTGCCATATTATATATTCTTTACGTCTTTGCCGTGTGTGTGTGTTTTCTGCATACTGTCACAAAGAAATGGGGTCATACACACAGAGGAAAGTGGTTTATGAATTCACGGAAGTTGAAGACATGAGAATATCGGTGGGAGGAATGTCATGTCATTGGCATTTAGGACTTTTGCGTGCATAGAGGAACGGGCCAAGAATTTCTGAAACAGCGCGCTAAGGAAAAACATTCCATCATGTGACAGGACCTTAGGCTTCCCTTTCAGTTTGATTTTTTTTGTTCATTTTTCAGTTTGTTTGTAATAATCTTCATCGATGACATCACCCTCACG
>JADBJO010001266.1:185593-193093 GCA_016801955.1 Conus betulinus | reverse complement strand
TCTCAAGAGGTTATCGTTTTACATTTTCTACTGTTCACAAGAAAATGCAGCTTGTTTTGCTGTTTCATTATTTTCTTTTTCTTCTTAGGTGGCACCTTTGGCTGGTTTTTTTTTGAAAACTCAACAAGTATACTATGGTATGTCACACCAGCCTTTTCTGGAATAGCATTCTGCTTAAAACCGCAAAGGCAGACAACTCAAATTAACACTTTCCCGGTCGCCGAGGGGAAACGATGGGGTTTAACGATAACCGGTATCTACCCCGTTAGGGGATTAGTGAATTTTTAATTCTAACCCATAGAAAATTATCTTCTCTTTCCAAAAATTTAAGCTTATCGAAGGCTAATTTTGTGAAGCATTTATTATTTGTATTCGCCCACTGAAGTAGTACAGAATGTTTATTAGATTTGTGGTGTCAATACGGTTATAGGTATTCCTATTTTTTTCTCTGTAAGACAAAAGAACAAGTTTTGTAATTCTATATGTATGTGATATAGAATTATGTCGTTCAGAATGATAATTCTGGTACAGAGCTGTATGAAAACTCTGAGCGCACGATGCAGGTACGCTATTCCATGTCACATCAGGAATCTTTTCAGTCCACTTGGCATCAATAAACGACATGCCACACCTGTCTCTATTGTAACGGACATGCAATCTTAGACCATTAGAATAAGAATGATTACGTTACTTGTTGATGTGCAGGCTTTGTTGACTTTCTTTTTCATGATGTATGTTTTTTTGGTCACCCTTTTTCCCCCATGTTTCTTTATCCCCTTTTTCTTTTTTTTACTTATTTATATAACAACACACACATACTTCGTTGTACATGTATTTCCATTGTGCAATGTCTTAATTTGTTTGTTCGAATTTGTTATACTAGCTTTTTTTCCGTTAAGATATATGTCCATTTTATTTTATGTCGACAGTTTTGTTCGTATTTGCATTATTTGTATGTGAATTTTGCTTGTGTAGTAGCCTTACTCCGACTTCGGTTTATTATTTTTTCACTGCAAACTTTAATCTTTTTGTATTTACTAAAACTTCGCAAACGACTAATTCTGTTGTATATTTTACAATCACAGTTTCTTTTTTTCTTACCATTTATATAGTTATAATAATAATAACAATAATGGTAACACATGTTCACACTCGTCCCTTTCCACTTTACTTCCACTTTGGTCAATCCATTCACAATGAAAACACTAGGTGATTTGCCTGTTTCTTTGAGGTTACAATGTTATGTTACTTGAAGATGATCAATATGTCAGAACGCGTTGTGTCAATGATCACGCAGAACGCGTCTGTTTCTAATTGTCCATTTCAGTCGTTTCATGGTCCGGTAACTCTGCTTTTATTTGTTGTTTAAATTACCTCCTGCAGTTACCTCGCTTTGACACTACCATTTACTGTTATCGTGTGGGTACAAGGCGTTCAGAAGTGCATTGTTTCACGGTTAGTGCCTCTCTACGTCTACGTCTCTGCATCTTAGAGTCCTTGTATTCGAATCTGGATCTCCGTCTCTGTCTGTGTCTTGAGAACATGGTTCCAATACACAGTTAGTAATACATCTATTTTTAATTTTCTGTCTGTCTGTCTGTCTGTCTGTCTCTCTCTCTCTCTCTCTCTCTCTCTCTCTCTCTCTGTCTGTGTCTGTCTGTCTGTCTGTCTCTGTCTCTCTCTCTCTCTCTCTCTCTCTCTCTCTCTCTCTCTCTCCCTTACCCGATAGAGCAATCTCCTTCCACGCCCCCCCCCCCCCCCCCAAGATCCACGATTTATCTCCCTTTCCAGCACACCACAAGCTGTTTTGTCTGCTCAGCCCCCGGTCCCAAGAACACAGATTAAACAGTGACAAGGAATTTGTTCTGGGCAAGGGAAAGAATTCAGTCAAACTAAGTTGGCCGTCCTTGGTTCGCTTTTTTGGTGCGTGGGAATGAAGATCTCTTTCTTTGTCCACCACTGAGCACTCTGATTGGGTAGAGCAACAACACTTCAAGATTAATGAAGATCTTGGTCCTTTGTCCACACTGAGAAATCTGATTGGGGAGAGCCAGAACACTTCAAGATAAATCCATCTGGTCTGCGTTTCGCGAGCTCGAAATCCCTTTTGACGAAGACGCAGACTTTAACACGCTGTTTTTTTGTTTGTTTGTTTTTTTTCAATGGGGACGAAAGGGTGTGTCTTGAATGAGTCATCGATAATAGGTAGACGTCCTCATCATATGTTATTGTAAAAGATCTTGGCGGGCTGACTATTTTGTAGTGTTCATTAATTGTGTTGTGTGGTTGGGGATTGGATGTAAGATAAGGACATGGGGTGGCACGACTGGGTAGACGTCTCTGGAGGTAGCTGCACCCAGGCGGGTGTGTGTGTGTGTGTGTGTGTGTGTGTGTGTGTGTGTGTGTGTGTGTGATCAACGTGTGGGTATATAGCGTGAGCGATGAGGTTTGTCTGATATTGTTTGAGGAAAAAAGCTGTCTGTCTGTCGGTCGGTCCATTATATCTGTGTGTCTGTCTGTATGTCTGTCTGTCTGCATGTCTGTCTGTCTGTCTGCCTCTCTCTTTTTTCTCTCTCTCTATCTCTCTGTCTCTCTCTGACTCTCTGTAAATTTCATCTCTCTTCCCCTTTTGGATCACATTGCGACCCGCTTTTAATGTCATTCGCTGCTGTATAGACGACACGGACAGAGAGAGGATGAGAGAGAGAGAGAGAGAGAGAGAGAGAGAGAGAGAGAGAGAGAGAGAGAGAGAGAGAGAGAGAGAGAGAAATCCATCTTAACGAAGGGGGAGGGGAAGGAACTCAGTGAAAGTCGGTTGCTCCCCTTTGACACTTTTTTTACCACGTGCAAATCGAAGTTCCGTTCCTCCGTCAAACGTTAAGAAATGTGATTTGACTGACGAAGAAGATACAAGATAAACCGAATGAGACCGCGATTCACGAGTTCAACGTGGTTTGTTGACAGACTCCTAGGACTTTCTTGAATGGACTTTGTCTTGAAGGGAAAAAGAGGTAATTGGTCGGTACGGATAGATGGCAGAAGAGGATGAAGAGCGCCGGATACTCCGTCAGAGGTCTAACGTGAGCTGTTTGTTTACTGCCGTGTGGAGTGGATTAGTTGAAATGAATGAAGAGCGCCAGAGAAGATCAGGGACTAAGTCTTCGGAATTCTCGTCAACGGATAGAAAATAGCGATTTCACTTTAAGCAAAGAGATGAGAATGAGTACGTTAACTTGTGCTGGTTGGCTCTTTCGGTGTTCGAAACACAATAAGCAGGCAACAAGCTGGATCGAGATTGAGTCGGCGTGGAAGAGAGGAGTATAGCGTGTTTGGGAAGGCTGGTGTTTGGGTGGATGTCTGTAGAAGCCGCCGTTGCAGCAACGCATGTTCTCCTAGGAGTGTGTGGGTTGATACGTGGATACTTATGTGCCATGAAAGGAACAGTGCAGTCTTGCCAGGCAGTTTAAGATCAAAACAGAACGGCGGGACATCCTCATCCTCAGTGGTCACGAAAACAACAGTAACCAAATGTGACCTTTCATGCCCTGCCCTCGTGGTGACTTCAGTGACCTCAGTCTCCAGTTCCTTCCCATGTCCATTGTGTGACAATTCATGCCCCTCTTCCGATATCACCTCAGTTTTCAGGTCCTCCCTATGTCCATTGTGTGACAATTCATGCCCTTCTTCCGATGTGACCTCAGATTTCAGGTCCTCTCTAACTCCATTTTGTGACTATTCACAACCCTACTGTCATGATGACCTGAGTTTTGAAAGTTCTATGTCTGTTCCAGTACTGATGTGGGTCAAATCCATTACAGTCTGCAAGTTCATGGGGGTTGGGGGGGGAGGGTTGGGGGGGGGTTGCGGAGGGGAGGGGGGGGAAGCTGTCATTAGACGGACTCTGTGACGTCGTCCGCAGAGGGTCAATTACACTGACCAGTGTGAGGCTTAGAATGTGGGTGAAGGTTCAGAGACACGGCAGCGTCTGCTATGTTAGGTTGCCTCATGGCGACTCGATCTTCATTTCCCCTGGCGCTATGATTGCACAAGGCAGCTTTTTATGTTCTATGGGCAGCGAGCGTAAGTGGTTGGAAGCAATACCAGGGAAAGGGAAAAAAATACATGACACAAACACATCAACTAAAAAAAAAGAGACCTTAACTCCTTTGGCATGACGAATGCCCGACTAGCCTTTACTTTCACGCAAATCCCTGTGCCCAACACACACACACACACACACACACACACACACACACACACACACACACACACACACACATACACACAAACACAAACACACACGCACGGATTCTTGATGTCAGTTTCATTCCGAGAACTGGCAAAACCTACAGTTCAGTTCCGCCAACTAATTCCATTATCTTCAAGTGTACAAGTGAACTCAAAGACCCCTTTCTCCAGGCTCAAATACTGATACACATTCATTTACAAGAAGAAGAGAGCTTCACTGAACCATCCTCTTCAGTCTTTATTTTTTCATTTCAACTGATTCAAACCATAACGCCGTTAGGGAGCAATACGCTGCACACCATCTTCTTCAGCGTTCCAGTATCTGGTAGCGTGTGAACTCGTTTTACCTCGTTGGGATACTCACGCTATACTCGAGAGTCTAGTCAGTTCACTCCGACTTCGTAGAGTGCAAAAATTTGCGGGAAGAGGTTGTGGAAAAAGATCGATAAAACATAATTATGGTAGACAGAAAGGACAGTAGACGACAGTACAGCAAAGGAGGAGACAGAGTTACTGAGAGCGATAGGAAAAGGGGACGTTACTAGCACAGAATGTCCAGAAGGAGGGGGGACTATTTGTACAAAAGATCCCCCGGTATCCCTACAGGGAACCTGCACACCAAAAATTGATGCACCAGGGCCTTGATTAAGGAGTCGAGTTTTTATAGACTGGCACAACTGGATTGTTTTTCAGAATTCTTGTTTTATTGTGTCTAAAAAAGTCGATTCTCCTCCTTTTGTTTTCATATTGCCCTCAAGGTACAAGGCAGGTGGTTCTAAGTATACAGATTGAAATCAAAGGAATGGAATTATTTTCTCTCTTGAAGCTGGCGCAGAGATACGGTGAGGGGTGAGTGCGAAGGCCTGAAATGTGTGTCAACTAAGGGGAAGGTCATGCATATCAAGACGTTGACTGGATCGGTGAAGATCCCACCAAACAAGAGCAATCATTGGTGGGGAGTTGTTCGTTTGATCAAGTTATCAGTTTACAGTTAAATGCTGACTTGGTTTTCTGGTTGGCCTCAAAACGCTTAAATGGATTATATAGTGGTTTTTTAGTGCCAAGTCCTAATTGTGACGTATGGTATCAAGGCAACCTATGCTGAGATTATACACACACACACACACACACACACACACACACACACACACACACACACACACACACACACACACACGCACACACACACACACCTGCGCATTATATGTTGGCATGACAAATAGGGCATATAGCTGCAGTGAGAGACACATGAACAAGGATGCTGCTGCTGCTGCCGTATTCATCTAGACATTTCAGAGACCATCGGGGAACGACTACTTAGCTGTTCCGCCTTACCACTCTATGTGCAAAGTGGGTGGGCTTTGGATTTTTGTTTTTACAACCTGTCCAATGCTGATGTAGACTACATTATCTTCCATATGCATTATCCGGTCTGGTGCCTGCGTGTGCTCATGAAGGGCTTTCAACCGCTTCCGAGTGCTGACTTTATATTGACGTCTTCTTCTTCTTCTTCTTTTTTTTTTCTTCTTCCTCCTCCTCTTCCTCCTCCTCCTCCTCCTTCTTCTTCTCTTCTTCTTCTTCTTCTCTTCTTCTTCTTCTTTCTTCTTCTTCGTTGTTGTCGTCGTCGTCGTCGTCGTCGTCGTCGTTGTCGTCGTCGTCGTCGTCGTCGTCTTCCGTCTCAACTCCACAGGGACTTTGGGCGCTGCAAGGAAGAACAGTTCACCTGGACACCAGGCTCCCACAGTTCCGTCGGTTGTGTGCCAAGCTGGGGTATGTGCCAAGGTTTTGTTGTGTGGCAAGCTGGGGTATCTGCCAGTGTTTCGTTGTGTGTGCCAAGCTGGGGTATGTGCCAAGGTTTTGTTGTGTGCCAAACTGGGGTGTCTGCTAGTGTTTCGTTGTGTGCCAAGCTGGGGTATGTGCCAATGTTTCGTTGTGTGGCAAGCTGGGGTATCTGCCAATGTTTCGTTGTGTGCCAAGGTGGGGTATGTGCGAATGTTTTGTTGTGTGGCAAGCTGGGGTATGCGCGAATGTTTTGTTGTGTGCCAAGCTGGGGTATCTGCCAATGTTTTGTTGTGTGCCAAGCTGGGGTATATGTCAAGATTTGTTGTGTGCCAAGCCGGGCAATGTGCCAAGGTTTTATTGTGTGACAAGCTGGGGTATCTGCCAATGTTTCGTTGTGTGCCTAGGTGGGGTATCTGCCAATGATTTTTCCTGTCGATTCGACAATGTTTTCAGTCCAGCTTGTTGTTTCTTCTCTTTCCATCCGTCTATCTCCCTCCCTCAAAAGTTCCTTTCAGGATTGTTTTCAGCGAGGTCGTTGGCAATGGTTACGTGGCCATGCTAATATCATTCCCTGAGCAGTTGACAGTAGATCTGAAGCTCTACTGTCCTGCCTGATGGTTTGACGTAACGGTTCATTAGTGATCATCAGTATCCCTGCTGTGTGGTGATCATCAGTATCCCTGTTGTGTGGTGATCATCAGTACCCGTGCTGTGTGGTGATCATCAGTATTCCTGCTGTGAGGTGATCATCATTATCCCCGCTGTGTGGTGATCATCAGTATCCCTGCTGTGAGGTGATCCTCAGTATCCCTGCTGTGAGGTGATCATCAGTATCCCTGCTGTGAGATCATCAGTATCCCTGCTGTGTGGGGATCATCAGTATCCCTGCTGTGAGATCATCAGTATCCCTGCTGTGTGGTGATCATCAGTATCCCCTGCTGTGAGATCATCAGTATCCCTGCTGTCTGGTGATCATCAGTATCCCTGCTGTCTGGTGATCATCAGTATCCCTGCTGTGTGGTGGTGATCATCATCAGTATCCCTGCTGTGTGGTGATCATCAGTATCCCTGCTGTCTGGTGATCATCAGTATCCCTGCTGTCTGGTGATCATCAGTATCCCTGCTGTGTGGTGATCATCAGTATCCCTGCTGTGAGATCATCAGTATCCCTGCTGTGAGATCATCAGTATCCTTGCTGTGTCAAATGTTTACGGTCTCCCTTGTCTCTTCCTTGGATCACTCTGTGTGAATCAAATGTGGGAGCCTTTGTTTCGAGTGACGATATAGGAATTATCAAATCCCATTCGACACTTTTTTTTTTTTTTACCCACATTCGCCGCCAAGACTTGAACTCAAATCCCGCAGATCGAGAAGCAAGTGATACAGTCTTTTCATTGTTGGATCCCTATGACCAGCCCCAAGCCCTGCGAAAACCCTTTAAATGCTTTCTTAAACATGGCTATTTGTTAC
>JADBJO010001266.1:178093-180593 GCA_016801955.1 Conus betulinus | reverse complement strand
TCAAGGCCAAGAAAGAGAAAAAGAAGAGGCAAGAAAGAAAGAAAGGAAGAAAGGAAAGAAAGAAAAGAAAGAACGAAAGAAAGGACAAAAGAAAAACAACAGAAAGAAACGAAAAAAAAAAAGGGAAGATAGAAGCAAAAACGCTAAAGAGAGAGTAAGAAAAGAAAAGAAAATGAACATGAAAAACGACAGAAAACAGAAAACAAAAATACAAATGATACGAGAAAAAAAACACATTTACTGAGGAAAAAAAACAAGAAAACAGAAGAAAGAAAGAAAGACAAAAAAAAAGGAAGCGGGAATGAGGGATGGGGGCGAGGGTGTGTTAGTCCGTCGTTCCCATCTCGCCAACAGAAGAAACATTCTTGCCTGATCAGTCTGGACCATCACATAAAATGACAAAACAACGAAAACAAAATGGGGAAAAAAAGGAAGACAACGAACGAAGTGAAAAACAATATCAACATAAGACAGTCGGAAAAAAAACAAAAACAGAAAAAGAAATATTCTGCAAATCTTCTTCTGATCTACCCACACTCTTTGTCGTAACATTTCAGATTACTAAACACACTCCATGATCAAAAACGGAAGAAAGAAAGAAAGAAAGAAAGAAAGGAAAAAGGAAGACAGGCAGACAGACAGACAGGCACAGACAGACAGAAAGAAAAAGAAAGAAAAAAAGAAAGAAAGAAAGACAGGAAGGAAGGAAGGATGGAAGAAAGAAAAAAAAAAGAGAAAGAAGAAAGAAAACTAAGAGAGAAATGTGAAAAGAAAGAGAAGAAAAGAAAAAGTAACTGAATGAAAAGGAAATTAAGAGAAACAAACAAAGATACAAAAAGAAACAAAACATCAAGAGAAAGGAAGAATGGAGAAGTGGAGATGTGGAAAGAAAGGAGGAAAGAACGAATCAATCCATGGGTGAACAAATGGTAGGTTTTCCATGATTCAACCTGTGCATGGGCCATTTTGTTCTTTTGACAGCTCATAAAACATTTTGGTCTGGGTAATTATTGTCTTTATTTGGACAAAAAGTACAAAATCGAGTGAATGTTTAAAAAAAAACAGCGAAAGAAATAAAAGAACAGTGATTAAACAGATGACGAAAAAAGGACAAGAAAAAGGGAACGCATAAAAACAAAAATAGAAATGAGCAAAGAAAAGCAATGCTCGTCTGTTTCTTTGTTTTCTGTTTGTTTACTTTTAACCTCTGTTTGCTTTTCTTGTCGTCTACCTGCCAATGAGGGTCGTTATACATTTTCCCTACACCTTCCTAGTTCCACACAGCGCATGTACCCTCTGCCAAATCATTTCAACATCCCCACATACACAGTCACACCCAGCGTCACCTGCCCCAGTCCCAGCATCAACGTTCTACAGTGGGCAGTCACTATCAGTCTACCATAGGGCAGCCCATCGATCAGACACTGCACTGATTTGCTGTCAAACAAGCAGGGGAGGCAGGGAGAGGGGGGGGGGGGGTGTGATTTATTTATGCATTTCATACACTATATTATGGTTGGGGAATTGGATGATGAAGAAAGGAAAAGGAGGGGCAGGGTACGATGAATATTTCTTAGGAGTGCTGTTAAACGTCAAGGAATTCTGATTAGTCGGCAGAAGAAGATACAAATTAAGCTAGTTGGGTCCGCCAAAGTTGAACATCACTTGCCAACAAACACGTGCTATTACTCCACACCACACCTTCATTGACTTTGGGGATTTATTTCATGAATAAGAGGACTAGTAGGTAGTGTCCCATGGAGGTTGCATCAGTGGCACTGCCGGAAACCACCGAAGTGACTGGAAAGGCAGTGCAGCGGCTACTCTGAGGGGTTGCCTACTGGCGACAATATTGACTGCTCCCTGTGAAGCGTCAGTGCCAGTACTACATTAGGACGCCCTGGGGTCTTATGTATGGGGAAGTCAATATGAGTGGTTGGGAGTAGTGCCGGGGAAAAGAGCTAAGAATACGTCAGAAAAAAAAAATCCTGCGACATTAAAACATACCTAACCCGAGTTTACACTTAGAGAAATTCCTGAGCCTGCTTTCCATTCGACGCGAACCACGTTTATTTTAAATTAATTCCAGACTGCAAAAGCCCACAGTACAACCCCGCCCCTTAAGTCCCATGTCACGTGAACGTACCCCCCCACCCCCACCCTCTTAAGGTTGAACAAATGAATTCCTTTCCCTTAACAAGAACACCAGACACATGGGCTCTTACTTCAGCCAACACCTAACCCATCCTAGTTCATTTCAGTAGCGCAAACCGTAAAAACAGTTCATGAATAGTACAACTTCAGCTCCCTGAGAGTGTCTTCACAGCATATACTGCAAACTTTGTCCTCTATCTTCCCCCGGTCAGCCCACTTTGGCCCTCACGCCAAAAAAACTATGAGACAAAAACAAAAAGAAAAGCTTTTTAGTGGAAGAAGGTTTCGGCCCCGAGAAACTGAGGCGGAATGTGTTTGTCTTGTTTTCTTTCCTTGGCTCAGCCAA
>JADBJO010001266.1:160593-173093 GCA_016801955.1 Conus betulinus | reverse complement strand
ACAACAACAACAACAACAAAACGAGAAAGTTTTTTCTGTGATTGTTTGCTTTCTCGCTTGGGAAAAAATCTTCCTGGTTTCTCTGTCATCCTTTTCCATAGTAACACTCCCCCTCCTTCTTCTTTCTGTGTCATTTTCCGTATTCCTCCAACCTGTGCCTTTAACCTCAAGCCAGTCACTCCGACCCTCCAATACACAGGTACACCCAGCGTCGCTCTGTCCCAACACCTACACAGACCTCCCACCAGGAGCAGTCACTGTCAGTCCACCAAGAGGTGACCCACGGGAGCAGACGCTTCACCGACACTATATCATTTCATTGATGTCCAGTGCTGTGTCTTCTAGTCCAACATACGCAGGACACCATCTGCTAAGCCTTTCGTCTCCCTCGACCGCCCCTTCGCAATCCACGAACTCCCTCTCCCAGTTTCCCAGCGGACAAAACAGTTGGCTTAGTTGGGACACTAGCATCAACTGGCGTTGCCTTCTGAAGGGCACCGCCGGTTCCATCTGACGACAGGCTCCATGGACATGCTGATACCGACCATTTTCACATGCGCTCACAACAGATGTGAACGTGTGGAGCTGATACCGACCATTTTCACATGACCTCACAACAGGTACGAACGTATGGACACCATTTCCACATGACCTCACAACAAATGTGGACGTGTGGACACCATTTTTTACATGATCTCACAACAGATAATAACATAATATCATTTTCACATGACCTCACAACAGAACGGAACGTGGGGACACCATTTTCACATGACCTCGCAACAGAACGGAACGTGGGGGGCACCATTTTCACATGACCTCGCAACCGAACGGAACGTGGGGACACCATTTTCACATGACCTCGCAACCGAACGGAACGTGGAGACACCATTTTCACATGACCTCGCAACCGAACGGAACGTGGGGACACCATTTTCACATGACCTCGCAACCGAACGGAACGTGGGGACACCATTTTCACATGACCTCACAACAGAACGGAACGTGGGGACACCATTTTCACATGACCTCACAACAGAACGGAACGTGGGGACACCATTTTCACATGACCTCGCAACAGAACGGAACGTGGGGACACCGTTTTCACATGACCTCGCAACAGAACGGAACGTGGGGACACCATTTTCACATGACCTCACAACAGAACGGAACGTGGGGACACCATTTCACATGACCTCACAACAGAACGGAACGTGGGGACACCCACTTTCACATGACCTCACAACAGAACGGAACGTGGGGACACCATTTTCACCACATGACCTCACAACAGAACGGAACGTGGGGACACCACTTTCACATGACCTCGCAACAGAACGGAACGTGGGGACACCATTTTCACATGACATCACAACAGAACGGAACGTGGGGACACCATTTTCACATGACCTCACAACAGAACGGAACGTGGGGACACCATTTTCACATGATCTCGCAACAGAACGGAACGTGGGGGACACCATTTTCACATGACCTCGCAACAGAACGGAACGTGGGGACACCATTTTCACATGACCTCACAACAGAACGGAACGTGGGGACACCATTTTCACATGACCTCACAACAGAACGGAACGTGGGGACACCATTTTCACATGACCTCGCAACAGAACGGAACGTGGGGACACCATTTTCACATGACTTGCAACAGAACGGAACGTGGGGACACCATTTTCACATGACCTCACAACAGAACGGAACGTGGGGACACCATTTTCACATGACCTCGCAACAGAACGGAACGTGGGGACACCATTTTCACATGACTTGCAACAGAACGGAACGTGGGGACACCATTTTCACATGACCTTGCAACAGAACGGAACGTGGGGACACCATTTTCACATGACCTCACAACAGAACGGAACGTGGGGACACCATTTTCACATGACCTCGCAACAGAACGGAACGTGGGGGGCACCATTTTCACATGACCTCGCAACAGAACGGAACGTGGGGACACACCATTTTCACATGACTCGCAACAGAACGGAACGTGGGGACACCATTTTCACATGATCTCGCAACAGAACGGAACGTGGGGACACCATTTTCACATGACCTCGCAACAGAACGGAACGTGGGGACACCCATTTTCACATGACCTCGCAACCGAACGGAACGTGGGGACACCATTTTCACATGACCTCGCAACCGAACGGAACGTGGGGACACCATTTTCACATGACCTCGCAACAGAACGGAACGTGGGGACACCAATTTCACATGACCTCGCAACAGAACGGAACGTGGGGGGCACCATTTTCACATGACCTCGCAACAGAACGGAACGTGGGGACACCATTTTCACATGATCTCGCAACAGAACGGAACGTGGGGACACCATTTTCACATGACCTCACAACAGAACGGAACGTGGGGACACCATTTTCACCACATGACCTCACAACAGAACGGAACGTGGGGACACCATTTTCACATGACCTCGCAACAGAACGGAACGTGGGGACACCATTTTCACATGACCTCGCAACCGAACGGAACGTGGGGACACCATTTTCACATGACCTCGCAACAGAACGGAACGTGGGGACACACCATTTTCACATGACCTCACAACAGAACGGAACGTGGGGACACCACTTTCACATGACCTCGCAACAGAACGGAACGTGTGGAGGAAAGGGAACCCGACAACAGAGCGTGACGGTGGGATGGGGTTGGGACGGGGAGGGGCGGGGGGGGGGGGGGGGGGAGGGGGGGGGGGAGGGGGGAGGGGGAAGTACAGGTTGTGATTGTTTTTTTCAGTGACGCCAATAATGGCGAGGAAGAGTAGAGTGGTGCTTTGGAATTCGGCTCCGATCTGAGATCAGATGATGGGGGCTGCCATCTACGCTTCTACGCATCTACGCACTGGGCCTGACAGTGACAGACAGCAGCAATATCTGTCTGGACATGCCGTTTGCCAACTCAGTGCAGTTCCATTTTGAGTAATCTAGTTCTCAATCAAGAAACGCAAGAACATGACAGCGAGGGGTCGAGGGAAAAAAAAAAAAAAAAAAAAGGGGGGGGGGGGGGGGGGGGGGGGGGGAGGGGAGGGAGGGGAGGGAGAAATAAACACTTCTAGAAAAAAAGAAAGCATGGTAATATAAGAAATGAAAGCACGTGTTATAATATTATTACAGGCCGAGTCGCATGTTTCATTTTATTCCTGTTCTGGTCATTAAAGAAAACGAACATTATAATAGCTGTCATTCCAAATGTACACAAAAGGATCCCTGTTTCTTATCCCATGAACTTGAGGTCATAGTGCCGCCAGTGGCAGACGAAACTCAACCCTTGATGCAGACTGGAACCTGTGATTTGGCATTAACCTTAGAGGCACAGAAGAGCAGTGGCAGATTTCTCCAAAGACCCCTCACCCCCCTGCTTCACCTCCCCAACCCCCCCACACATCCTTTGCCCCTCCCACCCTTCCCCTTCAAAAGTTCCACCCGCTTCTCCCTTCCCTGATCCGACGCCCCGCATTACAAATAGGAGCCCAAGATTTCGGCATCTATTGGAATTCGTTACAGCGCTCCAACGAGGCCGATTGTCTGAAAGCTGGCCAACAGAATTCGTTACAACCCACAAACGACGCTGAATTCGCCTGGCCCGTCTCCCTGCTTGCTTTCGTTCGCAGTCCACGTCCTGGGCTGCGTTTAGCGTCTTTAAACGTTTGTGTTTTCGGTTTGTTTTCGCTGGAGATACTAACAGGAAACGTTATTATTGCCTAGAGGAATGAGCAAGCCCTGCGCCGAAACCGCAATCACCTGCTGACTGTATGTATGTATGTATGTATGTATGTATGTATGTATGTATGTATGTATGCGTGTGTGTGTGTGTGTGTGTGTGTGTGTGTGTGTGTGTGTGTGTGTGTGTGTGTGTGTATAACGAAGTAATAAATTCCAAGGATAAGTACCAGCACCGTTCCAGCAACTTACAGAGCAGCTAGGTGTTGCAATGACTGCAAGAAATATTCAATTATAAACAAAGCAGAATTACCTACCACTGCAGAAATGAATGCTTATCCCCCCCCCTTATCCCCCCCCCCCCCCCCCCCCCCCCCCCCCCCATTTCTTCAATCTAAGACATAAGAGCAAGCTTTGTTTATAATTGAATATATATATATATATATAGAGAGAGAGAGAGAGAGAGAGAGAGAGAGAGAGAGAGACAGACAGACAGACAGAGCGGGAAAGTGATGGAGAACTTGTGTAATATGCACAAATTCATCCTTTTGGTCGCAATGACTTGGAAGAAAATCAAAACAAAATAATATAAGAAGAAGAAAAAAAAAAAAAAGAAAGAAGAATAGTAAATGACAATAGGGTCCAGGGGCATGTGGAGGTATGTTGTGATGAAAACCGTTCGTTATACATGTTTGAAGACCACTTCCGTTTACTCTGTGAGAATCGTCAATAAATCTGGGCTGGCTGTGTTAGTGTCCATGGCGCATAACGAAGTCTTTCTCTCTATATTTCCATAACGGTATTCACACCAGCACAGGGAAGAAAAACCGAAATCCAAGATTAAAGATATTAATGTGATTAATATGGTATTTTAAGAACTGTTGACAAGAAGAAATGGCATAACAACGGTGGACTGTTCTCTATTTTCGTCTTCATTCACCAAACGGCAATACCTTAAGAAACTACAAAATGTCTCCCGTTGTTTATAATTTATTGTTATAAGATTTACCAAACAATCTATCTAAATCTACGAAAAATCTTCAGAATGCTACTGTACAACATTTGGACTAGTGTTCCAAAAGAAAAGAATGATGTCACATCAATCATTTGAAAAACAAAAACAACACAAAACAAACAAAAAAAAAAAAAACAAAAAAAACTAACAAACAGACCGTGGGAGATAGAATATGCACATACTAGAAATTCTCAGAAGAAATGATCATTTGAACGCTCTTAGTAACAGCTTTTGGCACATAACTACCCGTATTCGATCTCAATGAAAACGTAAAGTGAAATGAAGCTGGTGTTATTTTCTTGAGAGTTTATCTGACTCCTGTGTTTAACTGATAAATAACATTTTGACAACTACTTTCAAAAGTAATGAACTGGTTAAATGTCATGAAAATTGTTTGTGAACCCCCTTCGGGGGTAACGATTCCAAATTTCTTGTCAGCATTTAAAAAAAGTACCTCTGAGGTACAAACTGAAATGCAGCCAAGAAAGTTCTCTATTCTCCCTTCTCATGCCCAGGTGAAGAAATGACATGGATGGCTTGCCTATCAAGTTGGCCTTAGGCCTTCCATTTTACACAAGAAGGACCGAATCGTACACACGAGCACGCATTTTACTCATTGATCAGTTCATTTAAAGGGATGATGTGAAACCAAATTCAACCGAACATTTGATAGTATATCAGAATGAAACGCGAGTCGTGACCAGTAATTAGAAAAAAATCACAACGAATCACTAAACTTTACATACGATTGCCACTTATGTGTGCAATGTATTTGCGGGAAAAAGCGATGTCGATATAGAGAATGCCGTTTCAGTTTTGAAAGCCTGCCTATGCCATTATAGAGCTAGCTTTAATATAAATCGTATTCTATAAAGCAGGTCAGAAATCTAATATCGTAAGTGCGTCATGTAAAACACACACTAACACACACATATTCCAATCATCTTAAGATTTACACAGATTGTTCTACACTAGAACAGCGGCATGCACGTTCCATCTTTGCTATTCAGTCCCCAGAGGTTGTGAAAGCTGGGAGACGTTTGTCAATAGTCCATGTTGGGAAATCCGCATGGGAGGTAATTGTATAAAGCTCGGATTCAGCGAGAGTGACCCCGCTGTTTTCACGGGACAAATGCTGATGATGGGAACCTTCAAAACAATGTTGCCTCACCAGTCAGCGTCACAGTGCAATCAGCGAGGGAAAATGTGAAAAGAGAAGTGTGAAACCGTGTGCCTGGACATTTGATGTCACTACCGTTACCATGGCATTATATCAAACATTTGACTTCTATTTGCTCGATCCATAAAATGAGAAAATGTAACACCGTCTACATTGAAAATAACAGCTGCTGCCTTGTCCTGACCCCCCCCCCCCCCCCCCCCCTCATCCCCCACTCCCCATCTCACCTCCGTAACACGTCAGCTATTATGACAGAACTCATTGCCAGAAGCATTGGTTTTATTCCCAAAATGTTACGATTTCAAAAGGGCCAATCATCGTTTACGTACTTCGATCTGTGCGGGTTTCTTTAACTCCCCCCCCCTTCTTTCCTTTTTAAAATAAATTCTTCCCTCTACCTTCTTACTAAACTCTACATTTGCACTGCACCAGGACACCAGGATCCATTGAGGATCCATTTAAGGATGCAAGGGAGATCAAAAGTTATGGAACAGTCTGAGTGGTCAGCTCTGCTGTTCAATAACCTAAGCATTGTCAGCGGCTAAGAACTGTGCAGAACAACCTTTCCTATATATATTTAGATGTTGATTTGTTAAAACTTTAATGCGCCCTGTAGCCTTCGTTGTTAGGATGGGCGCCATAGAAATTGTCCTCATGATTATATGTGATAGGGTGAACAGAGAGGATTTTTAAGCCCTGAAAAATACAACCTCATAATTAGATCGACTTCATGACCGTCACCCCACAGGCAAACGTCCCAAAAATTTTGACTACGGACCCTGGGATGCCTTTAGACTTGACTAACTTGTTCCGTGCAGTTTGGAGTTGGAAAGAGAGAGACAATTCACCTTTAGGACTTGACTAATGATTTGTTCCCCAGCAGTTTTGGGTCCGGAAAGCAAAAGACATGTCACCTTTGGTCCTTGTTTTCAAGGTAGGCATCCCAGGAGACGAGGGTGACAGGAAGAGCGAAGCTGACAAGTGCGCGTGGAGATATGGAGTAATTGAGATGGTCATTCAGGGGCAAAACCAGAGACAGAACGTATCTAGCCTCATGACATTTTCACCTTTTACAGAGCCGTCATGTCGATGTTCATTGCATTGAGATACACAGGCAATGATAAAAGATTGAAATAGTTCAGATTCTTGGTTCACAACACCAAAGGTTAGAAGAAGAAAAGAAGAAACGGTTGATTGTTTTGTTTGTTTGTTTGTTTGTTTGTTTTTTTCAATGTTCTCCTTGCAAAAACAAAAACATTTTACATAAATTTACAGCATTTCATTTCACATTAGTATACGATTCACACCATTTTCTGTTTCAACAGCCAAAACTGTTTGATTGTTAGCAAGCTCCGCAAACGTTTCCCTAAGCTGAACTTCCCTCTCAAACCTCCTCCCCATTACCGACGCTATTCCAGTCCCAGCAGCCTGCTGCACCCCATCCTCTCGTGTCAGGGAAGCGGGTCCTGCACGCGACAGACCCAAGCCTGAGCAAATCTGATCACAGTTCGGATTTCCCTTGGGGACCCTGGGCAGAAAAGGAGATGCTTCGCGGCTGGGATTGATGTTTGAGCAGGGGCTGCTGAGGTTGGGAGAGAGAGAGGGTTAAAAGACAGGAGGGCTAGGAAGGCGTGTGGTGTGTGTGTGTGTGTGTGTGTGTGTGTGTGTGCGCACGCTCACGCGCGCATGTGTGCCTTTGTCTGTCTGTGAGAGTAGCAGTTGGGCGTTGGGGGGGACACACACACACACACACAGAGAGAGAGAGAGAGAGAGAGAGAGAGAGAGAGAGAGAGAGAGAGAGAGAGAGAGAGAGTTTGTTTGTTGTTGCTGTTGTTGGGTGATGCTGCGGACGGTAATAGGGCACTGCAAATGACAGCGGTGGCGGTGATAAGGGTGGAGCTGGTAGTGATGTTCCTGGTGTTCGGGATGGTGGTGTTGGTGATAGCTGTGTGTGTGTGTGTGTGTGTGTGTGTGTGTGTGTGTGTGTGTGTGCGGTGATAAGGGTGGAGCTGGTGGTGATGTTCCTGGTGTTCGGGATGGTGGTGTTGGTGATAGCTGTGTGTGTGTGTGTGTGTGTGTGTGTGTGTGTGTGTGAGTGTGTGGTGTGCGTGTGTGTGAGTGTGTGTGTGTGTGTGGTGTGTGTGTGTGTGTGTGTGTGTGCGCGCGCGCGCGCGCGCAAGGGCCTGTTCATAAAAGAGAGGAATAGATATATACAGGAAGACGTGACGAAAGAATGTCGGACAGACACTAAAGGACTACAAAATGCAGCCGCTACCTCCATCCTCGTTCTTCTCAGTTTCGCTGGCATTTGCTGACCCGTCAAATAACCAGCTCTGTCTACCAGAAAACCAGCACTGTCTGCGCGATCTGGACCAGAATGATGGACTTGGCAGACAGTTCCAGCGAAGTCCATCTGTCTTGGGTCACATGAGGATGCCACGGTCATGGCGCTGCAAGCACCATCTTTCACTTGACTCGATGAGAGCAGCCTCCTGCCCACAACTGACCTGAAAAGGAAAGTCTCTGGGATTAGCTCTCTGGTGAAATCAGTCATCATTTGTCACAGACAGGATCTGGCGGCGGAAGATTGGAATAACAGGGTTTGTGGTTTGGGCATGAGACTGACTGAAACGTACATTGTCTGTTGATTTAAATCTGTTCAGTTTTTGTTTTGTTTCGGGGGGAAGAGGGTGGGGTGGCAGGATGAAATTCCACACCACAGGCTTCCCTTGTTGTTGTTGTTGCTGTTGGTGGTGGTGGTGGTGGTGCTGCAGCTCCTGCAGCTGCTGTTGCTGTTGTTGTTTTGTTGTTGTTGTTATCAATGTTACTGTCTTTGATAGAATTGTCTGTGATCGGATTGTTCAAATATTGTTGCTGTTACATTTGTGATTCTATCGTTCAATACCAATGGAAAAAGGCTTTGGCTCAGTAGTGAATGAATGTATCGTCAATGTCACAATTTCCGATTTTTTTCATCGTTTTCTTTTCATGGGAGAGAGAGAGAGAGAGAGAGAGAGAGAGAGAGAGAGAGAGAGAGAGAGAGAGAGAGAGAGAGAGGCACTCATCATGACTTTTTGTCATTTTGTTTTTCTGTTGATTTTGACGTATTGGCCTTCATCTCCATCACAACCCTTAAACTCTGTAAGCTCAAAACTAATACTGTCTGTCACCATTGCTGAATGACTGACTTCCAGGACAGCGATTGCTGATCCATGTGCCACGGAACAGTAAAGAATGGCATCGCCTGTGGTGAAGCAAACGCCATCTCAATTGCCTTGGTGACAACAGCTCCGTGTCTGGTTTGGGAAAGTCTTTCTGGAATGATCTCTACGCTCTAATCATCTGGCATCCATTGCAAAGCACGTCATCATGGAAGAACAGGGTAAACAGATTTATGTCGTTGATGTTTGGCTGAGCTTTGTCAATGGAATATCTCTCGAGTCGGTTGGTTTTGTTACAGACATACTCGAGTGTGTATGTCTTTCGGTCTTTTATGTTGTCGAAAGTCCAGAAACATGTTACAAACAAAAACTAAAATTTAGAAAGACAGGGGTTTAGTTACCGCCAATGACACACACACAAACATAGCGCAGGACAAGACACAATGCATTTCGACCTCGTGGGTCTTCTTCAGGCGAAAACAAAACAAATAACGTTTAGGACAGTGAGGACGAAGAACGAAAAGCCACTTAGCGTGTCATGGTCGACACGCTTTCAAAATGGCCGCCGGCGGAAACGGGGCCACTCAGGAGGCAATCATGGGGGTAGAGATAGTAGGGGGGGAGGGGAAGGGGGGGGGGGGGGGGGGGGGGGGGGGGGGTGTGAAACAATGGGGGTTGTAGCTTGCTTTGTAGGCCATTTTGAGTGCGTGTCGACCATGATAAGCTAAGTGGCTTTTCGTTCTTCGTTCTCACTGTCCTAAACGTTTATTTGTTTGACCCAAGAGGTTGAAATGCATTGTGTCTTGTCCTGTGCTATGTTTATCTGTGTCCTTGGCCATAACTAACCCCCTCTCTTTCTAAATTCTTTCTTTGCTTCATTTTCCGCCCTTACTAAACAGAAACTAGTTGATGGGAAAAGAAAAGTCACAATATCAGTTCCCAGCAGATGAATTTAGTGTCATTAATGTGAACAGATATTACCACCCAGGGTCAATTGTTGGACACACCGTGGATTGTGTGTGTGTGTGTGTGTGTGTGTGTGAGTGTGAGTGTGTGTGTGTGTGTGTGTGTGTGTGTGAGAGAGCCACAAAAGAAACGCAAACGGAGGGGTAGGTAGGGGGTGAATGTAATTAATGGCACTGTAGGTGCGCTGTGACCATATACTCCGTGCGGTCATGAGTCGGCATTAGACCTAGTGTGCAGCACGTGCAAATGAGGTCAGAAATTAGCTCACACCGGCGCCATGAACGTGGAAGCGCGTTTTTTGCATGTGCAAAGCGAATGCATACAGTCATGTCAATGTTTTTTTTTTTGAACACTTTTAACACATCACTAGGAATAAAAAAACCCAGGCTGTTACGCCCTGGCAAAGCAATCACTTCCACATGACCAGAATGCCAAGACTGAGCACCGTCGACAGAGAAAGAGCCATAGGGCGATCCAAGCTGGAAACCGTGCTGCACAAGTCGCAGCTGCGTTTGGCGTGGCTGTCTCTACAGTTTGTCGTTTGTGGGCCAGGTTCCAGGCAAATGGCGACGCTCGGGACAACCCACGAAGCGGCAGACCGCGTGTAACGACTGCGCGACACAAGATCGGGCGATTCACCGCCGTCACCTGTGTGAGCCATTCACTTGTGCAACGGAAACGGCCAGAAACACCATTGGCAGGCATGGTGCACCAACTTCTGGTGAAACTGTGCGGCGTCGATGAACAGAACATCACCTGCACTGCTGCTGTCCCGTAAGGCGACCTGTTCTTACTCCAAGACACAGGCAACAACGACTGCAATGGGCCCAGCAGCACCGGAACGGGAACTGGCGGCAATGGAGGGGCATCCTCTCCATGGATGAGAGCCGATACTGTGTTCATCATGCTGATGGCCGAATCCGGGTGTGGAGGAGGCGCATCCAGAGATATGCCAACAACAACTTCCACGAGATCAACGCTTGGGGAGGTGCGAGCTTCATGGTATGGGGAGGAATCAGCCTCAACCAGCTTGTTGGGCCTGTTGTTTTCCTAGACATTGGCCCTGGTCGCGGAAATGGCGTTACTGCGCAGCGATACATTGACCAGGCGTTGAGGCCTGTTGTTGTGCCCCACTTCCAGCAGCACAGCCACCTCACTCTCCAGCAGGACAATGCTCGTCCACACACTGCCAGAGTCACCACAGACTTCCTGCAGCAACAGGGCATCAGAGCTCTGCAGTGGCCCTCGCTGAGCCCTGATTTAAACCCCATCGAACACTTCTGGGACCATCTCAAACGGGTGCTGAATGCTGTTCAGCCGAGGCCAACCACAGCCTGTCAGCTAGAGCAGGCACTGAGGCAGATCTGGCACAACGTCAACATGGCTACCGTCAACCGTCTGATCCACTCCATGCCCGCCAGATGTCAGGCTGTTATCAACGCTCGTGGGGGACACACTCGTTACTGACCCTCTCCGTGACACTCATGACACGTGACCACTTTTTGCTTCAGCCAACAATAAGAACACTGAAGCCAGAAACTCAATGGCTGCATTCAATTCATTTCAATGGTTGCAATGAAAGGTCAACAAGATGAGAGTAAATTGAATGGACCCATCGTTTGCGTTTCTTTTGTGGCTCAGTATAGTTGAACCATCCGCTTTGCCATCCCTCATTCCTGTGAAAGTGCATTCCCGTTGTGGTCTCCAAGGACAGTCGGGCTAGAATCAAAATAGTTTGAATTCCTTCAGAGAGAAAAAAAGACACACAGTTAAACCAACCGTATCTCCCCCCCATTAATTCCAAAATAATTGACCCGTGCGACAGCAACATCACCATCCATTCTCGGACTGGACTGGTCAGAGTGGAGCCAGTCCTTGCTTGTGGTGGAGAAATCATAGTCTTCTAATGACTGGGTGAGAAGGAACCCTGGGTCTGGATCTATCTTGTCCAAGAAAACGTTATGGGATCAGCGCTCCCTTGTTGTCAACCGCCATTCGTCAAAGGTTGTGCCTCATTCTAGAGACTGCTGGAGTCGTGTAAACGGAGGCGCTATGCGAATGTGAATTAGACTGTTATCACGCACAAACATGCTGGAAAATGAGAGATGAGTGTATAGCAACATGATGGGCAGTTACGTCATGTCAGCCTGCGCGCTTTCCTCATAAATGAGTCAAATTGAGATGCCCGTCTGTTTAAGAGAAATACAAATGCGGTCTTTCGTTGTTTTTTTTTTTTTTCTCTGTCTGTTTGGTTGCTTGTTCGTTTTTTGTTGTTGTTGTTGTTGTTGTTTGTTTGTTTTTGTTTTAGTTTTTTGTTTTGTTTTTTGTTCCTTGCTTTTTAATATTTTGTATTTTGTTTTGTTTTGCTTTTTAGGTTATTATGCTGTTGACATTTCTGTTGGAAAGTTGGAGGTAACGGTCCATTTAAGTCAAGTCAAGTCAAGTCAAGTAAACTTTATTATCTC
>JADBJO010001266.1:148093-153093 GCA_016801955.1 Conus betulinus | reverse complement strand
GCACCTGGCGGGCCAGAATTGGTCAATTTGGATTCAAAGTGAAATGTAGGTCAAGTCAGGTGTGTCTAAACTACAACACGGCAGGTGACACGGAACGTTGGGCATTGAGTGATCTCCTCCTGGCGACTGTGTTGTGTTTACTTTTTGGGACAATGTGCTACAGCGTCGTGGAGAATGTGAAAACTGTCTATTGTGAACACAGCAGTAGAGTCTCACTTATACAGATGGAGCACCTTCAACAAGGCACTTACCTCTTCACTGACACGGTAGGTCATTCGTCGAGTAACAGTGCACATTATCAGCTATTGCTGCACATCGTTGTGTCAGTGTGTGTTATCACAAACTTGTGGCTCTCACTCAAAAAATTCTTCTGAGCGGAGATGTAGAGCTTAACCCTGGACCTGACTCTAGAAAGGGAGAATCGGAAAAAAACTGATATAATACTTTCCAACAAGATTGACCAAGTGTTAAATGCTTTTGAAGTACAAAATCAGAAAATGGAAGAACATGCAGCAAGAGCGAATGGAGAGTTCAGAGACATTAAACAAACGTTAGTGACAGTGGATGAAAAATGTGAGGACATTAAAAAGCGATGTGACAGGTTGGAAGAAGAAAACCACCTTTTGACAAATAAAGTGTTAGAACTAACAGATGAATTACGTGCAGTGTCAACAGAAATGGCAACAGCAAGACAAGAAAGAAAACAGTTTTCAGAAACTGTAAAACTCATGCAAAATCAGATGAACGAAATGGATGAAGAGATTGATCGCTTAGAATCGTTTTCACGACGCGACAACCTTCGATTTTTCGGCATTCCCGAAAGTGACCGTGAGGACTACACACAGTGTGCAAATGCTGTCATTGACGCTTTGAACGAGGCTGATGGCGACACAACCTGGACTACTGATGACGTGATCAGAGCACATCGAGTGGGGCGGGCAAGAAACGGAAATCCAAGAGTTATGATCGCGAAATTTCGAAACTGGAACGACAAAATGTTCGTGATCAGAGACAAATCGTTTCGAAGCCGGCTTGAAAACATCGGCATACGTGTTTGCCAATGACCTGACACGACGACAAGCGGTCATGGTTGCACGAGCAAAGCGTGAAGGACAGGCAGCCTACTTTGTCCGGGGGAAGATGGTGGTTGGGCCCCAGGCGAGCTGACCCACGCACTTATGCCGAGGTGACGGCTGGACGGGAACGACGACGACCCGGGGACTAAGGGGAATGGACACGGTGGCAGTCCAGTCGGTGAGGGACTCCTCCCTGACGGCAGCAGCGACGACAGAGGCGGCGCCGACAACATCGGGGTCAGGGGACACGGCCGGTGTGAGGGATGATGAGGGGTTTCCTGACCAAGGGACTGGGGATCACCGTGGTGACGTGTTGTGTCGTCAGGAGGATTCCGCACGTGACCGTGTGGGCAGCCAGCCAGTCGGCAACACACACACGGACGACAGACTGGATCCACTACACAGCGTGTTGTGAACGGGGGTGGGACAGGGGAGGTGGGGTCGGTCCTCGGAATGCTACTGGTGGGGTGGAAATGGGAGAGGTGGGGGTAACACCCGACAGGCACGTGAAACTGTGACTGAACGAAGAGAGTCACGGGTGGGAAAATCACAGGGAAACATGCGGACCTTTCTCAGTGGTGGTGGCGGTGTCAACACAGCCAGTGACAGCCAGCGCAGACTACGGTCCGACTCCAGCCAGAAATAGGACAGAGCGCGACCACAGGCACAAGAAATAAAATTCCTGAACTACAATGTAGAAAACTTGTTCTCAAAAAATGATGTGTGTCCTTTGTACAATATATAGATAAGTTTGATGTTGTTTGTTTAACGGAAACCTTTGTTAGTGATAATTTTGACTTTAGTTATATCTTCCCGCTCAGTTCCTAAAATATAGTGCTCCAGCCGAAAAACTGTCAAATCAAGGTCGAAATTCAGGTGGAGTGCTTGCTTTTACTTATAAATAATAAAATATGAAAAATATGTAGAAAGGATAAGAGTGGATTGTTCTAATGTTGTTATGATAAAAATGAGTAAAGAATTGTTAAGCATTGATAAAGATTTGATTTTAACAGCATGTTATGTTCCACCCGAGGGTTCCCCTGCATACATGAACTCAAACTTAAAGGACGGGATTGCGATGTTAGAAGACGAGTTACTTGGACATAGTGAGATAGAGAAAGAAAATGTGTATATGATGATTTGTGGTGATTTGAATGCTAGAACTGGGCGTGAGCAGTCAAGACTGGAGAGAATGGAAAATTATTTGTTTGGTTTTCATGATCATGATGATGATGATGGTGGTGATTGTGATGACGCACCTGAACGTCGGTCAAAAGATTGTGTCGTTAACAATTTTGGAAAGTCTTTGTTAGACTTATGTTTTCTTTTTTTTCTTTAGAAATTATAAATGGATCATGTGAGAATGATTTTGACGGAAATTTCACTTTTGTGGCACCACAAGGTGATAGTGTCATCGATTATTTTATTGTTTCAGAAGGTTTATCATCGTTTTGTGACTTGTTTGTTAGTAATTGCTTGTTTTCATGGCATCTGCCTGTTGAGCTTATATGGTTACCCAATCAAAAATGTGTGATGGAACAACCAGAGAAACCCGATTATTACAACAGAGGAAAAGATAATATGGTCAGATAATTTTGTAGATTCATTCAAAAATGAAATAAATTCTGAAAAACTTTAAAGCACTTATTGATAAGGCGTATGCAGAAGTAAGTAAAGATGTAAATACCTCATTAGAAATATTCACAAATGCATTGTACGCCGCTGGTGCTGTTTCATCAGAACATTGGGTCGTAGGAGAACAAAAGATAATCCATGGTTTGATAAAGAATGTAAAGCACAAAGAACAATAGTGGAACGGTTCCTGAAGAGTTTTCAAAGAGCAAGATCTGAAGAATATAGAAAGCATCAGAAGGAATTATATGTGAAAGAAAGAAAAAATACACAGATCTTAAAAGAGATAAAAAGAGGGTGCATGATGAAATCAGACTTGAAAAACTGAAACAATCTAGCAAGAGATCCAAAGCTGTTCTGGAAAACGGTAAGAGAAACCCAATAGGAAATCAGTGATATATATGATATTAACATCAAACAATGGAGAGATCACTTTTTTAAGGTCTTTAACGACCTGGACGATTCTGAAAGAAATGATGGTATTTATTTTGAAAATGAGGATCAAGAAGAAGCACAAGAATTTTTTGATGAACACATAACTAAAGAGGAAATAAAAAAGAGTTTAAAAAACTTAAAGAATGGTAAAAGTGCTGGACCAGATAGGATCATTAGTGAAATGATGAAATGTGCCGGTGACAGTATTATAGACTATCTTCAGATGTTGTTTAATAGGCTGTATGATACTGGTGCTTTCCCCAAAAGAATGGTGTAAATCTATAATAGTCCCAATCTTTAAAAAAGGAGATGTACACAACCCTGATAACTACCGAGGTGTAGCCCTAACTAGCGCAGTGAGTAAAGTTTACACCTACATTTTAAACAGGAGACTGACCGCATGGGCTGAACGGGAGGAAAAAATCATAGAAGAACAGGCAGGATTCAGAAAAGATTATAGCACCATCGACCACATGTTTACGCTATATGCTATGGTACAGTCTTATTTATTGACAAATAAGAAACTATATGTAGCCTTCATCGACTTTCGGAAAGCATTTGACTCTGTGAATAGAAATATATTATGGGATGTGCTAAGAAAAGCAGGTGTTCAAGGTAAATTATACAGGTCACTGAAGGGGGTTTATAATTCAGTACTAGCCTGTGTTAGGGATAAGTTTTATATTCAGATTATTTTGGATGCCCTCAAGGTGTAAAAACAAGGATGTTTATTGAGTCCACAAATGTTTTCTTTCTTTATAAATGAATTGGCTCAAGAAATTAATAGAAAGGGAAGGCACGGGATCCAGTTAATACCAGGTATGACAGAAGTTTTTCTGTTGCTATTTGCAGATGATGTGATTCTTGTTTCAGATACGCCAGTTGGACTGCAGAATCAATTAAATGCACTAAACGGAGAGGCGGATAGGCTAAAATTAACGGTTAATATGGATAAGACAAAGATAATGGTTTTTCAGAAAGGGAGGGTTTTTGCCAGGCATGAAAAATGGCGGTATGGCGACTTAGAAGTTAAAGTTGCAAATAACTACAAATACTTAGGTCTAATTTTCACAACTAAACTAAGTATGAGTAAGGCATGGATGGAAATGTATAGAAAAGGAAGGAAAGGAGTTATTGAGATTTTAAGATCTTTAAGGAAGTTGAAATGTATTGAACCTACTATATTTTGGAAACTTTTTGATTCACAAGTGGAACCTATGATAACATATGGAGGAGAAATATGGGGTTTATTGGAAAATGACCTTATGGAAAAGGTGCACACACTGGCGATTAAACGTTTTTTAAACATTCCTTACACAGCTCTAATAAAATGTCATATGGAGAAACGGGTAGATACCCCTTGCAAATACGTTCCAAAACTAAGTGTGTCAGGTACTGGCTACGTCTTGTAAAACTTCCACAAAGCAGAATAATAAAACAAGCATATTATATGTTGCTAAGACAACATGAAAATGGAAGACAAAACTGGGCTTCTGGTGTAAAAAATCTCCTTTTCGAAACTGGATTTGGATTTGTATGGAATAACCAGGTGTTGAGAACGACAAACTTTTTATCCTAGAATTTAAAGAGCGTTTGATATCCTCCTACCAACAGATCTGGCACTCTGAATTAGAAAATAGTGAAATACTCTTGGTTTCTTGCGCTTTAATAGTGATTTACAGCCAGAAAAGTATTTATCGGTTGTAACGCGAAAATGGCATAGGGATTCATTAGCACGCTTTCGAACTAGGACCCTTGGTCTATACACTAGAGAAAGATGGTATGGTATATCTAAAAATGAACCTAACTGTATCTGTCCAGTTTGTAAAAAAAACATAGAGAAGATGAATTTCACTT
>JADBJO010001266.1:120593-125593 GCA_016801955.1 Conus betulinus | reverse complement strand
TCAATAGTGGTTGTGGTAAGATGGTGGTGTTGGTAGAGGTAGTAGTAGTAGTAGTAGTAGTAGTAGTAGTAGTAGTAGTAGTAGTAGTAACAGCAGCAACAGCATCAGCAGCAGCAGCAGCTGCGAAGGTGTTCTTTGATCAGCTCTTCTCTGGAAGTAGATTCATGAATCAGCGACATTTCTCCACCAACGAGGTTCTGTTCGTACCTGCCGGTGTTGCTTTGTTTGTTTCTGTGTCAGTCCAAAACCTAGGTGTCAGCCAAACCACAACACTCATTTTGCTTTGTTTGTTTCTGTGTCAGTCCAAAACCTAGGTGTCAGCCAAACCACAACACTCATTTTGCTTTGTTTGTTTCTGTGTCAGTCCAAAACCTAGGTGTCAGCCGAACCACAACACTCATTTTGCTTTGTTTGTTTCTGTGTCAGTCCATAACCCAGGTGTCTGCCAAACAACAACACTCATTTTAACGAAACCCTGTATGGAACACAATAGAATGTGATCAAAAGACAAGATTTTCTAAACGTTATTGTTGATCGGTGGAGTGGGTCCGGATCGAAGAGCGGATCTAGGATCCGTTCGACCTTAGCGGATGTGTGCACTCTCCCACAATCTCTTCTAACTTATTTGTTCCAGAATCTATCAACATGATATTGTATACTGAAAGCAGAAGCCGGATTATGATTGGATATCTGATGCTTGATGGAGCTTTTGAAACGCAAATATTCTTTGTTTCAGTTCTTTTGTTGTGTGAAAAAAAAATCATGTCACTGTTTTATTTCATCTTTCATACGAGTGAGTATACCAGTACAAACAAAGGTACTCAAACAGAATCTGGCTTATTTTGAGTAAATGGTACTAGAAACTACTGATCAAAAAGTGTATGCTTGTAATCGTTCGCTTCTTAAATTGTTTTTTTTTCTCTCTCTGAAAGGTGAGTGCCGATGCTTTTTTTTTCAATTCGTGTGTATACTGATAACATAATTATAAAGGTAAAAACTAAAAACAAATAGTGAATAACACATTGGGTTTATTGACAGATGCATTTATCCACTTAATGTCACGTTTCAGACGTTTTGATTTGTTGATTGTGCATCTCCATCTGCAGACACTTTGATACATCATACACGTAGATTCAGATATATCATCTGATCAGCTCAAAACTATCTGCCGTTGTTAGCAGATTCAAGTGGGACTGCAAATTTTGATTTTTTCTTATTCTGCGGGGCACCAAAAGACCCCGTCTGACACTTTGTCTTATTGGCAGTCACTATGTTTCAAGTCGCCTGATTGGGACATTTTTCACAGCTATGGGACATTTTTCACAGCTAACTAGACAGACACAAAAGGTCAAGCCTGTCTCTAGACAGAGCTTTCCTCTGCAATCATGCGTCATCAATCACAGAGGAAGAAGTAACAGGATTCCAGTGTAAATGCAAATTTCCTCCACTGCAGGCTGTTTCTTCTCTGGCAGGAATGATCAGTCTTGCTCAATCTGCTCGCATTGTGAGCCCATAACCCTTCTATCTCAAGACCCTTAACTCTAACATGTCGCTGTCATTGAGGGGCCGAAAGATGGAGTTCCTAATAATCATTGAGGGGCCGGAAGATGGTCTTTGATTTGTATGTAGTCTCCCCCCCCCCCCCCCCCCCCCCCCCCCCCGCCCGAATAAGAAAAAAACCGGTCCATTTTTCTTGTCAGCTGAAGAAATGCAATTTTTCTCAATTAAGGATTCGACTTTTTCTTTCCTTTCTTTTAAAGGAAATCAATCGGACTTAGTTGTGATAAGAGAGAAATTCACGTAGATGAATAGCCTCTATGCACGTGTGGGTAGTGTCAACAGCCCAAAGCAGACTTTGATAAGGTATGCAGCTTGAACAGCTAGGTTGATGCACTCTTCCTTTTTCACACCTAGCATGCTTTGAGAGCCATACACTTGGGGGGACACAGCGTGGCACTGGTTGGGCGAAAAAGGTCCAACCGAGGTTGACGGTTATTAAGGGCTGAGTACCCTGTGTGTGTGTGTGTGTGTGTGTGTGTGTGTGTGTGTGTGTGTGTGTGTGTGTGTGTGTGTGTGAGAGAGAGAGAGAGAGAGAGAGAGAGAGAGTTACTTTTTCATACCTCATTGTTTTTTCTTGTGTTCCGGCCACTTGTATTAAGGCTCTAAAAAATATATTACCTTCGCGACAGAAACAAATACAATACACGCTCTTTAACGAAGAACGTATTTATCGATTTCTTAGTTTGTAGTATAGGATGCAAGCGCTCACACACACACACACCCACACACACACACACACACACACACACACACACACACACACACACACACACACACACACACAGAGAGAGAGAGAGAGAGAGAGAGAGAGAGAGAGAGAGAGAGAGAGAGAGAGAGAGAGAGACGGGGTGACAGAGAGACGGGTTGGTAGAGTGGTGTGGGAATAGACCAGAAATATCTGGCCTGTTGTAAAGCAAAAAAAGGGCCGAATCCTTATTGGTTAAACAGCTTCATGAAAGTGAAGATGATTGATCTCTGTAGAATTAAAAAAAAAAAATCTGCATCAAGACATCCTCAAGTCTTTACACTACTGTTGAGCCACAAGCATACATGGCAAAATATTCCGGAGTTCCATTCTGCAATACACTTGCACTAACCAACAACGGTTGGATCTAATAGGAAACGTAAGTTTAGAAACACGTGACTATTATGCTATCTGTATTGAAGTGGAAGCAAGCGTTCCAACAAAGTTCTCCCAGGCATAACATTTTAGAACTTGCTCAACTTATAAAGCGAGTATTGTCCATCCTTTAACACCTGTCTTAAAAGCCAGCACCATTTAGAACGCATTGCCCCCTTCTCCTGCACACTTCCCATCCCATTTCTCTTTTTCTTTTGAACGAAAACTACGTCTTCTCTCTCTCTCTCTCTCTTGAAAAATCTGAACTCACGATCATGTTGATATTTTTAAGGATAAAGAAGAAGAAGAAGAAGAAGAAGAAGAAGAAGAAAGAAGAAGACGAAGAAGAAGAGAAGAAGAAGAAAAAAAGAAAGAAGAACCACCACCACCACCACCACCACCACCACCATCACCACCACCACCACCCACACCACCAGTAGCGTGTGTGTGTGTGTGTGTGTGTGTGTGTGTGTGTGTGTGTGTGGTGTGTGTGTGTGTGTGTGTGTGTGTGTGTGTGTGCGCGCGCGTGCGCGCACGAGAAAAGAAAAGAGTCAGTAAGAAGGTTAACCAGTTGGAGAAAAGTGACAAGAAATGCCGCCACATGTCCGAACACTAGCCATCTCTCTCAATTCTTTGGAGAAGATCCTGCACCCCAAATTAGCAACTAAATTAGCTCCCTTTCCCAGGCTACTCGCTTCAGGCGGACTGTTTCTCTATAGAACGGTTGAATGGGGCTCTACAAGCATCCAGACTTCTTTCCTTCGTCGCCAATCCTCCTCCCAACACGGCCGAAGTCTGGAAGAAAAATGACGCTGAATGGAAGACACTCAGTGAACATGAGAAGCGCGGAAATGCCAGACCTTGCTTGCTGCCAATTCCAAACTGCCCAACTCTGATTCCAACTTGTTCGGGTTGAAAACCCTCGTGCTGACGCACTTTCTTTTCGACAGTTTCCCTCCTTGATTGTTTGGAAGAGAGAGAGAGAGAGAGAGAGAGAGAGAGAGAGAGAGAGAGAGAGAGAGAGAGAGAGAGAGAGAGAGCTTTCGTTTCAAATGAAGAGAGACTGCTCCTTTGTCACTTGATGTAGAAGTCGGTTCTTTCATTCATTTCTTACCCACTGAATTTCTAAGGAACGTTTTTTTTTCGCATTTAATCGATAAGCGAAAATATTAAAAGAAAAAATATTAGAAGTATTCGATATTTTACCCCTCTGACAATAATAAAGCTAGCATATTCAGTCTTCATAAATGTATTGGTTCCATGCCTAGGGGCTTTTCTCTTCACTTCGGTCATTTTCTTTTTTGTTTTGCTAGACCTCTCATGAAATCCGTTCTTTAGCGAAAGAATCAAGATTGATCCACGACAAAAATTTAGAGAAAAAGGAAAATATGATAGGCCTGACCAGTGTTTACTTGGAGTTTCACTGGTTAAATGACCCAAGCCCAGAATTCCCTTACTTATTCTCCAAATCCTTCATTGCGCACTTCATTCAGATGTTCTTGCCCCTTTCCTCTCTTTCGAACTCTTGCCACGCCATTTCCTTCCTATAAAAAGCAAGGATGAACCGAGGCAACAAGAAGTTTGTGAACACAAAGAATGTTAGATTTGAATTGGTTCGAATGAGTGTTGGAGCTTCAAGACAAGAACTCAGAATTCCCTCAGAGCCGAATCTTACACTTTCGTTTTTCTCTCGCTCGGCAAGCAGGTGCTGTTCACTCCCCTTCTTCCCCTCTGGCCCTGGTTGTGTCAGGAGAACGGAAAGTAAGGTGACATGGACATGAGGACTGGAGAAATGGTTAGGGAGAAAGACAGAACACACACACACACCACACACACACACACACACACACACACACACACACACACACACACACACACACACACAGCCACTTAGCTAGCTAGCTAACTAGATAGATTCTTCTTCCTTTATTGCCATTCCAATTGAATAAACACACAACTTGAACGCAAGTGGATTATCGAATTACAGATCAGACTCAGTGTGGTAGGAGCGTAAAAGACCCACACTCAGAATTCCTGACAGAGAAACGTTTGGCTCTGGCATTTCTGTTCTTCTGCTGCCTGCCAACATGCCTGCAGTTCTTTGATCAACGCCCTTGTCTTTCAGAGCGCGCTTCTGGTGAATGGGGGAAAAACACTGACAAGCTGGAAGACATGTGACACCCGGGGTGCCTAAACCATTTTATGGGGAGAAAGCCGATTCTGCCAGAGGGCATCCCCTAAACACTAGGGTAAATCTGGATCCCAGTTTCTCGGTGCAACCATGTTTGGAGAGTGTGAAAGATGGGTCCGTACCGGGAGA
>JADBJO010001266.1:90593-105593 GCA_016801955.1 Conus betulinus | reverse complement strand
AATACTTCTCATGTAACAAAATGTCGTCGCCATCATTTTGTCGTGGAACCTGAATAATTTTCTTTATTAACATGTCTTCACCATCATGTTGTTGTGAAACCCGAATACTACTGTAGCAACATGTTTTTGCCATCATTTGCTGTGAATTCTGAACACTCCTCCTGTAAACAACATGTTTTCTCCATCATTTGTGGTGGAGCCTGGATGGATACTTCTCATGTAAGAACACGTTTTCGCCATAATTTGTTGTGGATCGTGGATACTTCTCCTGTAACAACATGTTTTCTCCGTCATTTTGCAGCAGAGTCTGAATACTTCTCTGAAACAAAATGTTTTCACCGTCATTTTGTTGTGGAGGCCGAATACTTCTGTAACATTATTTGGCCATCATTTGTCTCGAAGCCTGATTACTTCTCCTGTAACAGTATGCTTCACCATCATTTTGTAGCGGAGCCTGATTGCTTCTCCGTCCTGGATTACCTGAACGACGTATTTATAACCCCCCCCCCCCCCCCCCCCTTTTTTTTTTTTTTTTTTATTTTTTTTCCCTGTGTGTAGGGAGTGGGGGTATTGTGGGGTGGGGGTGGGGGGGGGGGGGGGGGGGGAGGCTATCCTGAAAACTGACACATATTATAAAGTTATGAGGATGATTTAACAAAACAATCTCACTGTCTCTCTGTCTCTGTCTCTCTCTCTCTCTCTCTCTCTCTCAACACACACACACACACACACACACACACACACACACACACACGCACGCACACACACGCACGCACGCACACACACACACACACACACACACACACACACACACACACACTTCATGTAAGGTCAATGACCTCTTTGATCCACAGAATTAAACTTAATGGTTTTAAAACAAAATTTACAAATGACAAAAAATAAAGCTGTGGCGAAAAAGATATCAAATATGCAGAAAGTACTAAGATGTGAACCGGTTTTTTTTTTTTTTTTTTTTTTTTTTTTTTTTAAGACTTTACTTGCTTTAGCTGAATCTTCCTGGATGAAATTTTAAGTAAGTCCTCAATAATATGTGACAATGGCATTGACTCGGGGTCCGATTTTTACATACCTGCAAGACTGTGACGAAACGAAGAAAGAAAATGGCATTCAAACCTCCTGAAGATTTCGATTTTACAAAAACCAAGTGACTGGCCGACCTGGCGACAAAGGTTTCTCAGATTCCGAGATGCATCGAAACTCTTCAAAGAAGAGAAGAAAGTACAAGTGAGTAGCTTACTCTATGCAATGGGTACAGAAGCAGAAAAAAAAAACGCACAACATTTTCTGACGTCGACGAAAACTCGACTGTAGAACGAATTTTAGAACGCTTTGATGAATACTTTGTACCTAGAGTCAATGTCGTACATGAAAGAGCCTTGTTCTATTCACGAAATCAACTAGCTGGAGAGAACGTAGAATCATATGTTAGAAAGCTGTATGAGCTTGCAGAAAGTGCTAAATTCACGAACAAAGAAGAAAGTATTAGGGACAGGCTTGTCTTGGTGTTCGTGATACAGAACTCTCAGAGAAGCTACAGCTTCAAGCTGATCTGACTTTGAGAGACGCCATACAGCAAGCACGTCAGCTGGAATTAGTCAAACTCCAACTGAATGAACAAAGACACTCCGCTGGTGCTACTGTTGATGCAGTTGCACATGGATCAGCAGGATGTTCTCTTCAGAAAAGGAGCTACAATTCTGGAAGGGGGAAAAAATCAGGAAGTCAACCTCTTCGTAGTCACCTTGACAAAAAGCAGTTCAAGAAGTGCTCCAACTGTGGATATCAGCATGGAAAAGACATGTGTCCTGCAAAAGGAAAACAGTGTCGGGGATGTGGCAAGTATAACCACTTCCAGAAAGTCTGTCGTTCATCCACAACTAGCCAAGTTCGCGAGATCAGTGAAAGATCTCCAACAAGCCAACCACAACTTTACACACATTTCCTAGGAAGCATTGAGAAACAAGATGAAGAAGAGCCGCCATGGCGCACAAATTTAGTGATGAATGGACGTTCATTAGTTTCAAGATCGACACAGGTGCTGATGTATCTGTGATATCAAAGAAAGTGTATGACAGTCTACGTCCAAAGCCAAAATTGCGAAAATCAGCAGCTATTCTACAAAGTCCTGGTGGTGATCTTCAGCAGAGAGGAACATTCATAGCACATGTGAATACAAATGATAAAAACACTGTTGCTTTTCGAGTCTTTGTGATTGATAACAACTGTGATAGCCTCCTCAGCAGAGATGCAGCTCTACGGCTAGGTTTTGTCAAGCGACTTGATGATGACCTGCATGATCTTGCATTCGGGGAAATTGGAAAACCAGTCCAGTGTGATCCAGTCAAAATCAGATTAGAGGAAGACAGTACTCCATATCACATCACTACAGCAAGAAGGATACCGCTCCCCTTGATGCCTAAAGTTGAAGAAGAACTTCAGCGAATGGAGGCAAACGGAGTGATCGAACGCATCACCGAGCCAACTGACTGGTGCGTGCGCACCGATGGTACCAGTTTTAAAGAAAGGAGGAGGAGTGCGTATATGTGTGGATCTGAAGAAACTGAACAGAGTGATAAAACGAGAACGATATATACTACTACTACTCTTGAGGACATCACACACAAACTGACAGGATCCACAGTGTTTACGAAACTAGATGCAAGATCTGGTTTCTGGCAGCTTCCCCTAGATGATGAAAACTGCCAAACTCACAACGTTCATGACACCATTTGGCAGGTACTTCTTCCGCCGTCTTCCATTTGGAATATCAATGGCTCCTGAAGTGTTCCAGCGAACGATGGAAACAATCCTGGGCGACATTGATGGAGTGGAGTGCTACATGGATGATATCCTCATTCATGGAGATGATATGGAAAAACATGATGAGCGTCTGAAACAGAGTTCTTCAGCGTTTATCAGAAGTTGGACTGAAGCTCAAAAAGAAAAATGTGAATTTCGCAAGAAAGAAATCAGCTTTCTAGGTCACATTTTCAACAAGGACGGGATCAAACCGGATCCATCGAAACTGGATGCTATTCAAAACATGAGTGATCCAACAAACATTTCTGAACTCAGGAGGTGGCTAGGAATGGTCAACTACCTAGGCAGGTTTCTCCCAGATCTGTCAACAATCCTGAAACCTTTGAATGATCTTCTCCACAAGGAAACTCCATGGATATGGGACAGACCACAGACAGATACTGTGAAGAAAGTCAAACTTTTTACTTTCCAAAACACCAACACTTGCATTTTACGATGTAACAAAACCAACAATCGTAAGTGCTGATGCTAGCAGTTATGGACTGGGAGGTGTGCTTCTTCAAAATCACAATGAAGAACTGAAGCCAATCGCATACTGCTCTCGTACCCTTACTGAAGCAGAAAAAAGGATACGCTCAGATAGAAAAAGAATGTTTGGCAATGGTCTGGGCTTGTGAAAAATTTGAACGCTATCTGGTAGGCCTGGAAACTTTCACAGCCATAACTGACCACCGACCACTTGTTACACTAGTGAACAACAAAAGACCTGCAGGAAACGCCACTCAGATGCCAGAGACTACTTATGCGTTTGATGAGGTACAATGTCAAAGTAGAATACACTCCTGGCAAGAACATGGTAGTAGCCGACACACTGTCTAGAAGCCCAGTATCAACTGAAGATAGCCTTGTCTTGCAAGAAGACGTCCAAGGTTATGTTGATGAAATTGCTTCATCTTGGCCTGCGTCTAATGCCAAGATCAGTCAAATCAGAGAGGCAACACAGCAAGATGCAAGCTTGAAAACAGCAATTGAATATACACAGAATGGTTGGCCAAATCACAAGAAAGATGTGTCTCTAGCAGCCATAGACTTTTTCACAATACGACAAGAACTCAGTGTTCATGATGGACTACTTCTGAGGGGACATAGGATGGTCATTCCTTTCTCCATGCGACAAGAAATACTGGAAAGAATACACGAAGGACACTTAGGCATTTCCAAGTGTCGAGAACCAGCAAACCAAGGAGTGTGGTGGCCAGGCATGAGTCGAGACATTGAAGATGTTGTTTCAAAATGTCGGCATCGTCTTGAAAAACGCCCGTCTCAACATCATGAACCTCTTCTGCCATCAACTCTACCAACACGTCCTTTTGAACGAATTGCAGTGGACCTCTGCGAATTCAAAGGAGACTACTACCTGGTGTGTGTGGATTACTACTCCAGGTATATGACATTGCCTATCTGACCAACATTACGGCGTACTCCGTGATCAACAAGCTGAAAAATACGTTTGCACATCACGGAATTCCAGAAGTTGTTATTTCTGATAACGGAAGACAGTTCTCTTCATCAGAATTTCAGAAATTCGCAGCTGAATGGAACTTTACCCATGTTACCAGCAGCCCACATCACCCACAAGCTAATGGGGCCGCAGAACGTGCAGTGAAGACAGCAAAAGAAATCCTTCGACAGGAGGATGTGTTCATGGCTTTGCTGATCTACCGCTCTGCACCCATCCCAGAGCTAGGAGCGAGCCCTGCTGAACTGGCTTTTCAACGACGTCTGAGGACAACACTTCCAACTCTGCCAAAAACTCTGTTTCCAGTGAACGTCAGTCACAACCAAATGCAGAAACGTGACCAAGAAATGAAAAAGAAACAGAAAAGAAACTATGACAGTTATCACGGTGTTCGTCCCCTGCTGAACTCCATCCTGGAGACCCTGTGCTTATCAAAACAGACGGGGAGAAAGGATGGAAGCAACCTGGTGTTGTGAAGGAAAAATGTGCACCAAGATCCTACATGATCCAGACAGAGAAAGGTGAACTGAGGCGTAATCGAAAGCACCTGTGCCTTCGAACAGATACTCCACATCCAGTACCAACTCCTAGAAGACCTGGTTTTACTGATCCTGAACAGTGGCGACCATCTGCTGTTAATGAACCAGCGACGACTTGCCCTGACCAGTCATCGTCCGCTGATGATTCCCAGCCTACACATGCTGCCGAGGACCAGACTACACCTACTACTTTCTTCTGCATGCAAATCTACGCCTGCTGCTAAACAGAACACACGTGATACACACACTTACCATACACGCAGTGGAAGACAAGTGAAAAAAAACCTGCAAGATTCCGGCAAGACTGAGAAAACTTCCGGACATCTCAGTGGTGTTATTTGTGTTTATTTTCCATTCGGGTTGGAAATTGTTCCGGTTCGTGTTCATATTTGTTACATTAACAAACCCAGATTACGTTTGTTTAGCTTTGTTTTAATTGACGTAAAACATATCGCGGTAATGAACAATGAGCTAATCGGAACAGTCACAACAGAAAAATAGTTCTTTCTAGAGAAAGAGGGATGTGACGATACCTCGTCGGAGCAGACGACGTTCACATTAACAGGATCAAGGTGGCGTTGTTTTTATTTTATTAATGAAGGACATGCGCAGTAGGTCGGAGGACGAGGCTTCCGAACAACCGTCAACAATTGAACAGTCTCCGTAACATGTAAGATTAATCGACCCATCTTAGTTCAAGTCCGCACTTAACTAACGATACAGATATTAAATTGAAGACTACGCGCTCACACACACACACACACACACACACACACACACACACACACACACACACACACACACACACAGGAGAGCGCATACACTCGTCCTCGCACGCGCACGCGCGCACGCACACACACACACACACACACACACACACACACACACACACACACACAGAACTTTCATTCATCAGATTACTACTACCTGTGACACGTCTGTCGAGTTACGTATCATTCTAGTACGTAATTTGTTTTATACTACGTCATATTGAAATATTTACGTCTCTTCTCTCACTACCTTACCTGTTGGCACTCAGGGAGGATGTCATGTGCTGACGAAGGCAAATAAAGCCGAAAATTTCATTTACAACCACGACAGCTTGTTGTCCTTGTGTGTCTTTTTTCTTTTGGATATATATATATATATATATATATATATATATATATATATATATATATATATATGTATATATAATGCTTGGGTTATTGAACAGCAGAGCTGACCACTCAGACTGTTCCATATCTTTTGATCTCCCTTGCATCCTTAAATGGATCCTCAAGCATAGGCTCAAAGACTGTCCCATACATTTTATACTGTTTGCGTAATGTTTTTAGTTTTCAACAACTTTTTTTTCCTCTCCATACTTTCGTTTTGTTTAATTCTACTACCTTTTGCTGGCTGCTTTGGGGGTGCTGTTGGATTCTTTTTCGAACCCTTGGCGGTCGGAACACCACAGAATTATGGACTGTGGTGTGTCTCTATCTGACGCCAAGAGCACAGACACAATCAGCCGTGTCAGCCAAACAGTACATTGATGAAATTAACGAGGAAATTAAAACTGTAATAGAAGAGTATGCAGTACTGCCCTGTTCAATGGAAGAACTACCATTTAGTGAGCGTTCACAAATTCAGTTTACTATTTCAGACCAACTGTTTTTAGACGTTTTGCTGATGAAAATAAGAAGCAAAACTATAACATTTGCGACTGAAAAGAACCGCAGAAGTAATGAAAAGCAGAAGCGTTTAGAAGTGAATGTTGAAAAGTTAGAGAGGAAGGAACAGTTGACTGATGAAGAAAGACATGAGTTAGAGCAGGACAAAGAGGAGCTAGTCAGACTTAGGGAAGCTAAAATGCAGGGGGGTTGATTCGATCACGAGTGCGTTGGATAGCAGAAGGGGAAAAGGTGAATCAGCATTTTTGCTCGCTTGAAAAAAGAAATTTCTTAAACAAAAATATGACAAAGTTAACATTAGATGATGGTTTTTAGAAATATTTGATGACGACAGGATCCAACAAGAAGTGAAGAAATTTTATGAAAAATTGTACCGGCCAAAGGAAGTTGAGAGTGTGAGATATCTGAAATGGTTAACTTACCTCATGTCTTAACAGACCAAGAAAAGGTACAATTAGAAGGAGAAATTTCTGTGGAGGAGGCTGGCTATGCACTTAAAACAGATGAAAAACAATAAAAGCCCTGGATCAGACGGATTTACTGTTGAGTTTTTCAATTTTTTTTGGCCATCACTTGGAATATTCGTTGCCCGATCCTTAAATGAAGGTTTTCAACTAGGTGAGCTGTCCACCACACAAAAAGAGGAATTATAGTGTGTATTTCCTAAAGGGGATAAATCTCGAGATGCCATCAAAAACTGGAGGCCACTTACTCTTTTAAACATATTGTTTATAAGATAGGGTCAGCATGTGTTGCGAATAGACTAAAAATGGTTCTTCCAGGCTTAATTAATGAAGGCCAAACAGGATGTATGGCCAACAGATATATCGGAGATAATATTAGACTAATCTATGACTTAATTAACTACTTGCAAACACACCAGCTGCCTGATTTGCTTTTATGCTTAGATTTCGAAAAAGCCTTCGATTCACTTGACTGGGGATTTATGAATAAAGGGCTTGTAGCATTTGATTTGGACCAGATATATACGTAAATGGATAAGTACTTTTTACAATAATATTAAGTCAACTGTTCTTGTATATGGACAGGCATCTAATTGGTTTCCTGTAGGTCGTGGATGCATGCAGGCAAGGTGACCCAGTTTCAGCCTACATATTTTATTTTGTGCGTGGAAATCCTTGCCATTATGTTGAGAGATAATAGAACTATAAAAGGGATCCAAATTAATAACACAGAACACAAAATTTCACAATATCCAGACGATGCAGAAATCATGCTTGAAGGTGACAAATGTGTCTTTTGAGGAAACTCTGATAACAGTTGATAGGTTTGGAAGAAAGTCAGGTTTGATATTAAACACAGAAAAAAAACAAGTGCTATATGGCTTGGCAGTAGGAAAAACTCGAACATTCGCTATATGCAACACTTACGTATACAGTGGAATCCACCACAATTTAAAATTCTGGGATATTTTATTTACCAACGATCTTGCTGATTGTTCAGAAATAAACATACAGGCTAGGTTTCTCGAAATAAGAATGCTATATAAGGTATGGTTAAAGAGACAGATTACTCCACTTGGCAGGGTGGCTGTTGTTTTAAAGTCTTTAATCTTGTCCAAACTAATTCATCTCTGGATTTTACTTCCAAATCCTCCCGATGATGCAGTTAATGCTATTCAAAACTCAGTATTTCGATTTGTTTGGAATAGAAAAATTGATCGTATAAATAGAAAAAACTGTGACTAAAAACATATTGAATGGAGGACTTGGTGTGCCAAGAATCAAAGAATATATATTTGCATTAAAATTTGCATGAATTAGAAAAATAAGGATATCGTCTCACAAGTCGAAAAGTATTATCATGGCAAGTTGTCCAAGAATAGATTATCTAGAAAAAATTGGTTGTAGTCTTCCTCTAGGCCAATTATCCAAAAATAAATTTTGGGCTGATGCATTTGAGGCATATAAGGAATTTGGCCGAAGGATCTACCTTGCATTTCTGAAGAAATGGCTTCCGAAAATATATTCTATAATGAAAATATTAAGATAAACAAAAAAAAAAAAAAATATCAAGGTCTGTTCGACAAAAATATACATTCAATTGGACACTTTAGAAAAAGAAGATGGTACCCTTTTGGCATATAGAGATTTCAATAACAAATATGGATTTTGCATTGACTTTATTTCGTATACTGGATTATTAAGAGAAGTAAGCGCATATATTCGGAAAACTGCAGTAACAATGATGAATAACAAGAATGAATGAAGAAAGGTCTAAATTATGGAAACTTATCTGTTCAGTCAGCAGAGGGGCCACGTGTTTATTATGATGCCCTTCTGTGTGACAACATAAACCCTGCTTATTGCAATAAGTGGAATGAAAAACTTGAACAGGAATTGGAATGGGATGTCATTTTTTAAAAAAGGTGCAAAAAATAAAAGAAATAAAACTTAAATGGTTTCAGATACGAATTCTACACCGTATACTGGGTACAAATATTGTGCTGTCAAAGATGAGAATTGAACCGAATGATCGTTGTACATTTTGTAATACAGAAAGAGAAAACATTGAGCATCTGTTTTGGTCGTGTGAGCATGCGGCACATTTTTGGCAACAACTTCAAGTAATAATAAAAGGAAATTGTCAGCATGCGGATTCTTTAAATCTGTCTGTTGAACTGGTATTATTTGGGCATTCAAATAATTTTAGAAGTGATGAACCATTTGACTTTATTTTACTTCTAGCCAAACATTTCATCTATAAATGCAAATGTGGAGAAAAAAAAAAAACCAATTGTAATGAACTATCTACACTATTTAAAGACAAGATATAATCTTGAACAGCAGCCAGTCGCAAAAAGTGTAAAGTCCATTCAAAAACTGCACGAAAAAATGGCATTTATACCAATCTTTGATAGAAATAAATTTTTGGACTTCGATGTGCATATTGAGGGACTAGTCTGTCTCCGCATCACTTATCATGCATGTACATATGGATCCCCTTGTGTGCTTTTTTTCGTGTCTCCCTCCCTCTCTCTCTCTCTCTCTCTCTCTCTCTCTCTCTCTCTCTCTCTCTCTCTCTCTCTCTCTCTCTCTCTCTCTCTTCTTTTGTTTTTGCTTTGCTTTTGGTTGTCTATTTGTATTTAATTTTTTGAAAAACCCTGCCCTGCAAATAAGCTAACACATGATACGGAAACTGTTTATGGTACTTGATTGAAATGTATGCGCTTGGTGTAAATTATGTACTGATGTGAACTGAAATGCTATGAATTTTATGTAAAATATTGTCTTGGCAAGGAGAAAAATAAAGTTGGAATCTCCAGCAAAAAAAACAATAACAACAACAACAACAACAACAACAACAACAACAATCAGCCGTGTCTCCCTGATGAGTCCGATCCAGCGGACGAAAGGCCTCGGAGCAGGCGATACATATAGATCTGTCTTCGAGAGGGATTGCGATAGTTTTTCCTCATGTAGCTAGTGAAGGGTTTTCATATTTGTGATATACACTTTTCCATTTACTTCTTCTTCATTTTTCCCCTCTCAATTTCAAATCTTTGCCAAGTCATTACTATAATGATGGAAGAATTGTTAACCTGCACTTGTTTTCCCCCCACTGCTTGACTGTTCAGCTATATATATATATATATATATATATATATATATATATATATATATATATATATATATATACGCACACACATTAATCTCATTTCAACCAAACAGCTACTACCAAACAAATATTCGTTTGAACTACTGGGTGAATGCTCTCATTATTTGAGCTGGCTAGCATCCTACATGAACACATCATGTCACTAGTTTCCACCTATCCTTCGTCGTGCTTGTTTCCAGCAGTCATGAACAATTCAATTGCCAACTCGAAGACAACTCAACCTCGTCCTAACTATGCCGTCGCCATGGGAATTGTAAAACGGCACAAAAAAGACGATAGAACTGTTTACCACTCAGCCAGATTGACAGTTACTGATGTCGTAAACATGTGACCAGCTGGAATGAGCACCAACAATCTACTCAAGCAGAATTGCTCATTAACATACGAGAATGAAATAACTGCCTGCCTGCTTCTTCTTATCGAATTGAAACATAGCTACTGAGCACCAGCAAATTAGTAATGATGTTTATCAGGTTGTGACCTCTAAGGATAAACAATGGCAATCAGAGCAGAGCAGAGCTTACAACTACATTAGATTAGAGAGCAGGCTCTGTTGAAGCCGTTGTCCTACTGACAAGAAAATAGCCATTGAACCCATCTGCGTTGCACCATCTTCATATCCAAAGTTTCTTTCCCATTCTCCTCCTCTTCCACTTCCTCCTCCATCTCCACCACCACCTCCTCCTCCTCCTCCATCTCCACACCTCCTCCTCCTCCTCCTTCTCTTCTCTCTCTGTATCTCTGTCTCTCCCCCCCCCCCCCCCCCCCCCCCCCCCCCCCCCCCGCCCCCTCTAATATCTGTACAAGCTCCCTGGGGACAAAGAATACACTAATGACAAATCCATACATTTAAGGATGTAAGTTTCAGAGCCAGGAGAAGGCGTAGCAATAGGTGTTAGTGGACAGCGTTCTGCAGACCAATAGGTGTTAGTGGACAGCGTTCTGCAGACCTGGTGTAGAGGGTCCTCAGTTCAGTACGCTAACAAGGCAGGAGACTAAGTACATAGACAGACTGGAAGTGAGAGAGGGAGACAGGAGTTCATAGACAGACTGGAAGTGAAGATACAGGAGACTAAGTACATAGACAGACTGGAAGTGAAGAGGGAGACAGGAGACTAAGTACATAGACAGACTGGAGTGAAGATACAGGAGACTAAGTACATAGACAGACTGGAAGTGAAGATACAGGAGACTAAGTACATAGACAGACTAGAAGTGAAGATACAGGAGACTAAGTACATAGACAGACTGGACGTGAAGAGGAGAGATAACAAGGCAGGAGACTAAGTACATAGACAGACTGGAAGTGACAGACTGGAAGTGAAGAGGGAGATAACAAAGCTGGAGACTAAGTACACAGACAGACTGGAAGTGAAGAGGGAGATCACAAGGAAGGAGGATCCACAAGTTTTCGATAAACAAATTCAGACTTTGTTGAAAAGGGAGATGTCAAAATAGCTGCAAAAGCAGACAGACTACAAAGGGAAAAATCTTCCTCGGCCAGTTCACCTGTGAAGACAGTGAAAAGTGACGTCTGCATGTTATGGCATCATGTATACAAAGTCGCATGTATCTAAAACGCCCTAGTGTTCATCGAAAGTGCAGTAACGATGCTGGCTGTAGACGACCTGAACACATGTTCACACTTCTGGAAGGGCGACAACTTCGGCCACAGAGATAATAATAAATACATCTTCATAGTACTGAAAACGCCTTAGCAGAGGAACAATCTCGTGGGAGCTACAGATGTTTCTGTCTGAGCATTCCACAAATAAGAAACATAGTATAACATACATAAATTCCACAGAAGTTGCATTTATATCATTTGAACATCAACCATTTGTGATTTAGACTGGGTCGCGTATAGAAACTAAACTTAAGGATATTGGAAGAAAAGAAGCTCTCGCAAACCACAATCAACCATATCATTTATTTAGTTGTGACTTTTTTGCAGGAAAGTGAAGCCGTAATTTCAGCATTTTCAGCACTTTTTCCTCCGATGCTTTCGCCGCTCTTTGGGACACCATCGTCCATAGATAACACAGTGGGTTGAGAGCAGAGTTCAGTGGCAACAAGAACACAATGATAGTGTCTTTGAGTCTGTTTGAAAAAAGTAACGTTTCTTGCTGACATCACCATCACTAGACCTAAAGAACACCAGCAAAGAGCACATGTGACAGCCAGATTCCTGATCAGACCAGCCGACGAAAAAAACATGACCTATGTACGGGTTTGAGTAAAATTCTGTACGGCGGCATATACCGGTATATTCCGACATGACAAGGCAGAATCAATAAACATAGGATAACATTGATGCTAACAATTCTTTGAACCATTTGAATCCTTGATCAGAGTTGTAGCGCTGGAATAAAGACAAACGACACAGACCAGACTGGCCAGAGAGTCCCCAGTGTGACAGTCCAGGAAGAAAAGGTACAACAGACACAGACTCCACCCAACCAATGACCGCACACATTACGGTTGATGAGTATTTATTGAATCTCCACGAATCCTTGGTACGAAAAGGGACGGTATGATTCAATGTTGTGAAGAATATGATAAAAACGGATACCTCACTGGACAACAAGAACAGAACACCACTCAGCTTGCACATCACATCGTTGGTCCACGTTTCTTCAAACTGCATGTATTTTCCATGAAATATGGTGTCTGCCATTAAAGTAATCCCATTATGAATTCCCATACAGGTATCGGCCAACTGCAAAATGGAAATGATCCGTAGGAATTCATTTCCAAATATTTCTCTGATGTCGACAAACAGTAATGCTAGTAAATAAGCCAGTACATTAAAAAATAAGGCTGATGCACACACAAACCAGAAGAAAGCCCGATACAGTTCAGATGGCATCAAAGTGTCACATGAAGGAAATACAGCTGGAGTTGCGGAAACAGTCTACTTCTCTTAGGTGTTCGGAAAATAGAATATCACAGCAAAACCGATAGTCTGAAGAATGGATTTGTTTTAAATATAATGACTTTAGAAAACAAATCAACAGGAAAGGTTTCAACTGGGATCCCTTTTAAGTCTACATGCGTCAATTGAGGCATGTTTTTAAATCCCCTCTGGTCAATCGTTGTCTTGGGAGTGAAAGATAGATTCAAATATTGGAGTTGGGGTAAAATATAGATTCTTCTTTATCAAGTATGTTAATACATGTGTACGATAGGTCGATTCCTTTTCGATCATAAAGAACGAAGCGTGGAGGTTTACTTATCTCCTGTAAAGGGTTGTGTGATACGATCACAGTGTCAAGCTGTGGCAGCGCCTTGAGGATACTGATGTTCAGTTTTGTCACATTGTTGTGGGCAAGGTCCAGGAAGCGCAAGTTGTTTCGCTTCACATCTGAAACATTACTCAAGGAACAATGAGACAGACGTAGATGAAGGAGATAATCATTTAACATGAATCAGTCATTGACATTCCCGAACCCGACGCATCAAGGTAGCGAAGTTGGGGGAAGAAGTAAGCGGAAAAGGATCGTGTACACCAAAAGACATGTCCTCGACACAGGCAATCTTCAGGACAGATTATGTCACACACAAGTTCATCATCATGCAGAGGACAGTGAGAGAAGCCATCACAAAGGTGATCTTCATGTATACACAATTTGGAAGCTCTACACTGATAATAATAAGGGCATGTAGCACTTTCACAGTCTTGCTCATCTTCGCCAAGGACGCAGTCAGAAAATCCGTTGCATCGAGTGTAGACAGGGAGACAGTACAGCCATTCTGTTGTGCATCGATAATGGGTGTCAGGACAAACTTCATCACTGTCATTTCATGGTAAGTAAAATAACCAGTACCATCCAAGTTGATGTAAAACGTTCGCGCTGACATCTTCATTCTCGCTCTAAAATAACTCCTATCTTCTCTAGGACAAGCAGCTTCATCAGAATCGTCCAAACAGTCTGAAAACTCATTGCAACGCTGACTTTGTAGTGTACACTGAGAGTTAGAACACAGCCAGCCATTACAGGAAGAATGTTCGCAAAATGATTCATCACTGTTATCTGGACAGTCCTTTCTAAAATCACAGACAATGGTGTGATGTATTGTTGTAATGGCATCGTCACATTTAAACATGGTGTATGTATCTTCATTCACTGTCAGACGAGGAGTCCTATGTGAATGCAGACCGCTACTGATATCCGAACCTCACGAAACTGAGAAAGTGATGTTTTCCCGCAAGTTTTGTCCAGGCTAGAAAGGAAAAACGCATGAGTCACGTGTTTATTTGGACAGGCAGTTACCACTTGCAAAGTGTTTTTCAGCACCAATTTAGAAATACTCGAACGATAGAAAACCGTTTTTTGAGAGGAATATATTTTGGTTCTCGATATACGATTTCACAAAGTATGTCATTAATCGCACATGGCCAATTTCTTTTCACTGCACCACCACTACCATTGAAATAAGTAGCCCAATTGTACATTCCCTCGAGGGGGATTGAAAAACTTGCTTAGCTGAAAATGATTCATATTGTAGATCAAAGTGTTGTCAAACCATTTACGAAATTTACTAAGTATGAATGGTACAGTGTCAAAGCCTGAGGTATAACCAAAATGAACATAGAATCTTGCAAAGGGTTTAAAAATCGTTAAAACATCATTCTGTTCTTGCCTCGTTTTTTTTTGGAAGCAACTTTTCCACCGAGTGCTTCGCATCTGTGTTTATAGAAAGAAACATGGTATAACTTTTCTGATCTGATTAAGGTAAAACATTTGCCATGTGAAGCAACCAGACCCTGGCATGAAGGACTGCTGAATGGACAGTGTTCTGTTTTTCATCTCTTCCATCTTCACACTCCGTCTTCACGTTGCAG
>JADBJO010001266.1:72500-77500 GCA_016801955.1 Conus betulinus | reverse complement strand
GTGAGGAGAAGGGAAGCATATATACAAAGCACTTTCGCTATTTTTACAGTTTCTGGTTTGTGGGTTATTGTTTCCATAAAATCATGTACAGTGACATCCACGTTCGATTCTTTATAAAAGGAAGTTAATATTGAACGATGAAAAAGAATATGGTCAAACTGAGAGAAGGCTTGGAAAATCGCATGCTACATTTTGCGAAAATATTGTTTTCCACGAATTCAGTCGAAGCTTGTATATCAAAGATGACAAATATCTTGGACATGACACAATTTCATACATCTCCGGAAGGTGTTCGCTTTTCACACATTTTTCCAAAAACGAATGTATTTCTCGCACATCAGGTTTTAAATTACTCTCAGGTGTTTTCATTTTCTTAACGCACCATCTTTAGCTAATATATCTGCTGTTTCATGACCAGATATGCCACAGTGTGATGGAATCCAACAAAAAAGATATCCCCATTCCCTTCAACATAATAGCATGTATATCCTATCTTATTTCAAAAAGTAATTATTTTCTTATTTTTGATTCCCGGCTTTGCGGGCTAAATTAGCACTGGCTTGCAATCAACGCAGAAAGGTATAGGAGTTGGAGAAGGAGAAAGGTTCTAAGTAAACTGAAGGTTAGCTTGGCCAATTCAGTTTGTCTTATGAGTCCTCTGTAGTCTTGGATGCAGGTAAGGCAAAAAGATCCTTCAAGGACTGCTCGGTGCTTTTTGCACATAACACCTAACGAAGCCCCCACCATGGGTATAATACAGAATGGTGATAGAATCCCGCTAATGATCGCAAGATATGCATCCAGGTTAGTCTGTGATCCATCGGACGATTACACACACACACACACACACACACACACACACACACACACACACACACACACACACACACACACACACACAGGCGCGCACGCGCGCGCGCATGCGGGCACGCACGCACGCATACACGAACGCACAACACACACACACACACACACACACACACACACACACACACACACACACACACACACACACGCACGCGTGACCTCGCGAGCTGTAGAGCATACGAGCGCGCGCGCGCGCGCACACACACACACACACACACACACACACACACACACACACACACACACACACACACAACACGCGCAGATGCACGGACACACGCACTCGCACCAAGATTGATGTTTGTATTTATAAAATAGAAAACCTGCCACATTCTGCAGGTGCTATTTTATTTCTGACGGTCCTTTGAACACATAATATCATTTTACAAACCTTAATCTGTACTTGCTCAATAGTATCGTATTATGTAAAGCCCCAGATTTCTGATCCATGTAACAAAACAGGCTTGATTTCGTGTCATTGATACGAATGATAGTACTGACGGGAAGTTTTCAATTTCAGATGCAATTTTTTTAAACCCCTATGGGTGCTCGAAGGGCTTTACCACTTAAATTCTCAACACACATTGTCCAATTCAAGGTTGATTGAGAATTACACGGAGATAATATATATGAGGGACACGTCTCTATTCCTGACCGTTAAAATACCGTCTTTCAGACTTTTTTTGACAAAGCCACCGTTTTTCTTAAGAGGAACGTGTTCGTTTTATTCATATTTACTGAGAGACCTCATTTTTTTTTTTTGCAATAGTTTACTTTACATGTACCCGCATAATTTCCAAAATATAAAAGCCACGATTTTGAAATGGGGAACAGATTAATTCATTATCTTGTTCCAACGTACATTGAATTTCATTGGGATCGAATGAACGGTTGTTGATTTACAGACAATTAAACAGAGGATGGGTCGAAATCAAAGTTCGCAAAATCTGTTCAGTTCACAAAATCATTTCAATAGTGGGTGTGGCCACCGCCATTGGCGAGACATTCCACGCAGCGACTCCTCATCGAGTTGACCAGTGTTCTGATGACCCTCTGAGGGATTCTCTGCCATTCCAGTTGCAGCATTTGGAAGAGATCCTGGCGGTCTCTGGGAGGTGGATGGTTCTCCTTCACACGTCTCCCAACTCATCCCACATATGCTCGATGGGATTGAGGTCGGGACTATACGCCGGGAAGATCATCCTGTTGATGCCGGCCTGCACAATGAAGTTTTCGGCACACCGGGCCCTATGTGGCCGAGCATTGTCGTCTTGGAAGACTGCCATGGGTCCTATCCGTTGCATGGTCGGAACAACGAAAAGGCCAGGATTTCATCCCGATAGCGGATGCCTGTGAGGTTTCCATCAATATGGTAGAGTGGTGTCTTGTGGTGGAGGCTGAAGGCACCCCATACCATAACAGATCCTCCCCCAAAGGCCCTGGTCTGGCGAACAGCTGCATCAATGTAACGTTCACCAACACGCCTCCAAAACTCTAGTTCGGCCGTCATTGTGTTCAAGACTAAACCGCGACTCATCTGAAAAGAGGACCTGGGACCACTGTTGTTGGTTCCATCTCACATGACGATGGCAGAAAGCTCGGCGAGCCAGCCTATGGGCTGCTAGCAGTCGTGGTCGAACAGCTGGGGGCGACGTGATCTGAGGCCGAAGTGGTGAAGACGGTTTCGTATGGCTTGACGGCTGAGGATGGTGTTATTTGCCATACGAAGCTGCCTTTGGATGCTGGTGGAAGTGGTATCCCGCTGCAATAGGGCCTGCCTCTCGCCTCTCGATGAAACGATCTTCTCTGGAGTAGTCTGCCTAGGCCGACCTGACCGTGGCCTCTCTTCAACGCTGTTGGTCGCCCTAAAACGCTGATTCAGTCTAACAATAACTGAATGATGCACACCAAGTCGTCGCGCCACTTCAGCCTTTGCAATGCCATCTTGTATCCACGCAATCGCCCTGGTTTTGTCAAAGGTGCTAAGTTTTTCTTCGTGGTGGTGGCATGGTGAGAAAAGGGCTGACAGTAACCAACCCCGCGCTTTAAACAGCCAAAAGAAGGGGCATAAAACTCACTTGAGAGACTGCTCTTGCACGGGGAAAAAAGAATTTTTCATTTTACACATCTTGTGTCGCCAGCAAGCTTGATGCAAAACAGGCACAGTTAACGCAACTTTGCACTTTTTATCCCGCGCGGTAACGAGGTCACCAAGACCCCGTGCGCACTACCAGTTGACACAGGCTGGATTACACACTGCTGTGTGAGATTCCATCATTGGTTGCCGCATAACAAAAAAAAAAAACAATGTTTTTTGAAGGGATGAATCAAGCAAAGGCCTGTGCTTAACTTATGTGACTAGTATATGTTGTCTGTTGAGGAATATTCTTTACAAAAAACCAGCTTGTGCTTCAGGAATTACATTACTTTGCTTACGAAACTGTTCGAGTCTTCTGTTTATGACAGAACTTTATAATTTGCTGATTACTTTCATAGGTGAAATACTCCTGTAATTATTTGACATTACTTCAGTTTCCTTTTTTTGTGTAATGGAACGATTATCGCTACTGTCCATCTTTCGGGATATTCCCCGGTCTTGAACACTTTGTTGAAGAGCGGGTGTGCAGAAATTTTACCAGCGTATCTTTTGCATGGAAATAGAAGTCGGTAGGTAAGCCATCAGGTCCTGGAGCTTTTCCTCGTTGCATTCTATTGATGGCATCATAAATTCGCTTTCGGAAATTTCAGCATCAATGCTAAAGTTTAAAAGATTCGTTACAGGTTTCTGAGTTATGTTCAATAAGAGTGTTCTTCTCTTCGTTTAAAAATCCAGTGTGTTCGGCTGTTTCTGCATTAAACAAATCTCTGAAATACTGAAACCGTGATCGTGTGGGAATAGAGATAGCTGCACCATTTGTTTGATTAGTAAACGATTTAATTTTCTTCCAGAAACATTTAAAGAATCTATGTCATTACAAGCTGCATTCAGTTCATTAACAACTTTGTTGTTCTCTTCTTGTTGTTTGCGTTTACACACGGCCTTAAAGGCTTTTCTCAAATTGGGATATTCTTTCAAATTGGAATGTTCACATGTCCTTCGGATATGATTGCAAGTCGTGTATTTATCCTGCTTTGACTGCTCGCATTCTTCATCCCGCCAAGCTGGCTGCGTGCTTGGTTCCTTTTCTCTGAATTTTGATCTCATTGGTTCTGCAGCCTTTTGTATATACGAAGCAACCCAGTCTGCTCCCACGTTCACCCCTGTATCTAACGCAGATACGAAATGTATCCATTCTGACTCCTTTTTTCCGTGACAGTTTGAATGTACTGACTGTGAAATTGTTCATTATAAATAAACGTGCCTTGTCTTCAAGGAAACATTCTATTCTTGATCACGTTGCCATTTTCAGAAAAGTCAAATACGGAAGCCAAAGGGAAATGAAAACATATCAGTAATGTGATGAAATAAAGAAGCTGAGCAAATAAAATAGTCTGCCGTGCCGTGCATATCCCTGTTTGCCACACAGGTTGTTTCCCCTTCCTTATCGCCTTCTTTTCCCTCCATTTACAATACAAAGGTCATGTTCTTTTTAAATTTCTACAAGTTTGTGTCCAGATTTATTCGAATTAGGGTCGTTAATCTCCGTTCTTCCTGTATTGCTGCTTCATTGAAAAAGAAATTCACCAATTTCTTGTAGTTGAGGTACATGTCTATCATTAGAAACCTCAATGTCATATAGATCACTAGTGCCAGCATTGAAATCTCTACATATGATCAAAGGTTAGTTAGAAAATATACGTTCAATATCAGCTAAGTTGTTTTCTAACAGTTCAATACCATCGAGGTTATCTTCGCTATATATCACAGGATCTTCCGACGCAATGTACACAAAACCTGCAAAGAAGTCATAAGAACAGTTGAAGATCTTGTCTTCAAACTGTTCAAGTAAACATTCTACACCAAAACCAATTCGTTTGTCCACACAAACAACAACACCGCCTTTAAAACACTTACAGCGGGGTGAAAAATAAACTTTATTATAAGGAAGGGCATTTTCAATTTCATCTTTTTTGCATGAACAGATTTCAGATAATGAGGGAAAACGTTGAACTGTTGACGAAAATATATAAAT
>JADBJO010001266.1:55000-65000 GCA_016801955.1 Conus betulinus | reverse complement strand
ACAAATAAATAAATAAAAAAAGACATTCTATCAGCAGGAACAATACTATCCATCCATGACAACACACATCACACACACACAACACACACACACACACACACACACACACACACACACACACACACACACACACACACACACACACACACACACACACACAAAGAGTAGAGGGCCATCATGTCTCTTTGGAGGGCAAAAGCAGGGGCTGGGAAGAATTCCAGTAACAATCTTGAACACTAAAATAGGAAACTCCTGTTAGATCAGAACACATGCCACACTGAACAGCAAGTGACTCGGCAGCAGTGCTGTGTCTCCTCAGGTGGGTTGCCTCTTAAAGACTTTATATTGACTGTTCCCTGTGGATTGCCAATGCCAGGACTGCAGCAGGGTGGACAGGGCAATGGCAGTGGACAAAGCGGTGGGGGGGGGGGGGGGGGTCACAGTGAGCAGCGTGGGTGCAGTGCCACTGAGGTGGCACAGACGATGGGACCAAAAAAAAAAAAAAGTAGGAACTTCTATTAACCTGCTTGCTGCAAGGCTAGATTCTCAAATCATGGACAGAGGAACAGACTTGGGTGTGGAGCCATGGACGACATCATCACTGAGATGCCGAAAGAAAGAACATCTCCAGGACTGCAGCAACTATCGAGTGATTGTGTTCCCGGTAGTGGCAGGCGTGGCCTTGTTTCGCATGGAAGGAAAGAATTAACTCCAAATTCTTGGACCAACAAGTGGGTGCTGCAGGAAAAAGGCCGTTTGCAGACTGCATTGCTACACTACGCATGAACAATAGCGGTCAGTCATGCAATTCCTCTGCTACATTTTTCTGGAAAGATTATACAATGGCATTCAACAGCTGAACGTTAGATACCTTATTGTAGCTACTGAAAAGGTACAGAATACCCAAGAAGCTTATCTCATTAGTGCAGGTACTCCTCAGAGACCTGTTTTGTAGGATTGTTCATGCAGTTAGTTCTGAAGTAAAAGCAAGAGTAAAGGGTAGCTGCTAATTGCTTTCTTCTTCTTCTTCCCAGTCATCGACCCAATTCTGAAGATCACCGCAATAGGCTGAAAAAATGGAGTACAGTGGACACTGTTGACAAAGGTGATATTCCTCCACCTCGCTGACGAGGTAGTGCACTTCTTACTTGACTGAAATCCAGTGGCAGGACAGGAGCACACGTCAAGCTGTGAAAATCAGGTAGAAAAAAAAGCTCTAGGGGAGTTCGACAGCAGAAGGTTTTCAGGGAAGATCTTCATCATCATCATCATCATCATCATCATCATCATAACAATAATAAGAATAATAATGATGAAGATGACGATGATGATGGTGATACTGTTGATTCTAACACTAGTAGGCTACTTCTACAACAACAGCAACATCAACAACATCAACAACAACAACAACAACAACAGCAACCAATACTGCTGCTGCTACTACTACTACTACTATTATATTACCACTATCACAGCTAACACTGCTACTACTGACTGACTACTACTACTACTACTACTACTACTACTACTACTACTACTACTACTACTACTACTACTACTATGATGATGATGATGATGATGATGATGATGATGATGATGATGATGACGACAACAGCAATAATAATAAAACAATACTAATACTAATAATACTAATACTACTAATAATGATAAAGATAAAGATGGTAATAATAATAATAATAATAATAATAATAATAATAGTAATTATTATTATTATTATTATATTATGATAGCAACAATAATAATGACAATAATAATAACAACAATGACAATGATAATGGTAAAAATAATAATTATGATATGATGACGATGATGATGATAGTAATATCCATAACAACAACAACAACAACAACAACTACAATAATAATAAATAATAATAATAATAATAATAATAATAATAAATAATGCCGCATATTTGTACGGCGCACTTAGTAGAAACCTGACCGAGTTCTGCGTCCACTGACAGAGGTCCACAGGCTGATGCATTCGGGACTTTTGATGGGCAGAACGCAATGGAAAGAGCAACAGAAACGAAGGTCTCCCACGAGGAGACGTGACAGTGGCAGGCTGTAGAGCACGTTCCAACAGATCACAGACCTGCACAATTCTTTTCATATCAGACATTTTTTTCTGTTTTTTTTTGTTTGTTTTGTTTGTTTTTTGTTCTCCAACCTCCCATTTCTTTCCACATTTTTAAAAACACATGTTCGTAAACACTTTTTTTTTTCTTTATTTTTCTTCTTCTTCTTCTTCTTCGTCTTCTTCTGAAGCTCTTGTAGAAGTGGGGCCCGACATTTTCCTCATCCGCCCCCCCCCCCCCCCCCCAAAAAAAAAAAAAAAAAAAAAAAAAAAAATAAATAAAATAAAATAAATAAAATCACAACTCTCGCGCGCACGATGCTGTTTATTTCGAGTGGACATTTTCTGGTGGACTTTTCGTCTTTTGACCTTTGCATATCGGACGATTTATTTTTGTTAAGAGGGTGCCTAACAAACCAAAGGTGTTGCAATTGGTCTGTGAAAATTACAGCGCCAGTTCTTAGAGCTTAAAAAAAAAGTAAATGAAAAATCGGTTTTCATTTAAAGTGAAACATGGTCTGGAATGTTTCCGATACACTGAGGGCTGCCCCAAGCCTACTATGCTGTCTACCTTTTTTCTGTCGCAGAGTCGTGCAAAGAAAAAAAAAGATAGTAGAATACAATGGGAGAGCTAGACTGTGACATTTTGTCTCGTCTTCAGCCTTATCGAGCCACGTTTCTGGCAGATAGCAGCCATCAGCGCCGTGACAGTGAACACACCTTTTTTTTTTTTCTTCTTTTTCTTCTTTTTGCTGTCCTATTTTCTGTACCATCTCAGTGACATTTTACCCACGCCGCTCATTCCAATCTCCCGTCCACAGCTACAGCCCGGCCCGGTCCGCCGCAGCCTCAGCACTGGCAATCGAAAGGGAGCAGTCAATATCAAGTCGTCAAGAGGCAACCCACCGGAGGAGACACTGCATTTCTGCCGAGTGACTTCGGTGGTATTCAGTGATGCCTGTTATAATCCGAAAAATACACAGGACACCACCTACAAAGTCCCCTTCTGATGTAACAAATTGCTTTGTCGCAGAGCCGACGTGAGTGAGCTTTCCCTTCCGAAGGCCAGCTAGTCCGTCTGACGTTAGCCTTCATGAATTTGGCGATACCGTCGAAATCGACGGAATCAAACGAAGGCTATAGAAGTGGGGCGGACATCGAAACTGAGGTCGCCATGAGAGCAGGGCATGATGGGCCAGAGAATGTGAGACTTAAAAAAAAAATGCTGATCAATAAGAATGAGGATGATGAAGATGATACTATGGATATCCATTCTGATCTGAAACTGCGTGACAGGGTTGTATTCTACGCTTCCTTTCATAATATATCCTGGCGTCAATCAGGCCCGAGAGATACAGACACCTGCAGTGTTAGTCAGGAAATTTTGAGCAACACCCCCAGAGACGCGTCCATTAAGCGGATGTATGGTCCCAGTCTTCCCAACTGAGACCATAGCAAACAAAAGCCTACATGGTTCCGATGGGAATCTAACTTACGACCTCCCAGCCGGGAGTCTGCGACACTAGCCACTTCGCCACGGCGGCTGGTGGTGAATGTACTCTTTGATGGCCGAATCGTTGGACATGGTAACGTACACGTCTGGTGGTGAAGTTACCACGCTTCGAAAACTAGCGGCTACAGGCACACGAACCAGGTATTCAAGCTTCTCAGTTTTCTTCTGTCATCTGTTCGTCTTCTGTCCGACTTACCAGCAACTGTATTTCGGCTCCGTCTCCAGCTCCTTGGTGGATCGTCTACAGCAGGCAGGATGACAAGTGATGTTAGCGCACTGATGGCGTGAAGAATACAAAGAAAATGCGTACAACTGAACCAAGGCACCATTATAAGTGCAGCACAAAAATGGCGTTTCCACGTTTCGTGGCACTCCGCAGGACCATTTTTAAACAAGGCACGTGCTGTTCCGTGTCAGTATGCTAGTCTTTTTCATCCATGAACTACAGAGAGAGAGAGAGAGAGAGAGAGAGAGAGAGAGAGAGAGAGAGAGAGAGAGAGAGATTGTGACCATCGTTAATTCCTTGCGGGGCTTATCTGAGACCAGCTGGCTACGCGGCTATACCAAATCAGCTGGATGTCGTGACAGGTGCCGGGAATGTAACAGGTCCCGCAGTTGTGACAAAGGTCGCAACTCTGGATGCCATTTGCAGGTCAGACATGAAGGTGGGGATAAAACAGTGGTCCACCTGCTGGGTGCCTGTGTTGACAGGTGAGAGGACAGAGGCCGATGGAAATGTCGGCAGACTGTATGTGGGTGATGTCTCGGGTGGATGGCCACTGACAATGGAGAAACAAGGTAGCTGGCAGATTTAACAGCAAGGATGTCCACACGAATGTCGCTGTTGAAAGGTGAAGGTACACACACGGGTGGCAATTACTGCCGGGTGTTTAGTTGTGAGTTTATGGATGAATGGCCGCTAACACACACACACACAGAGAGAGAGAGAGAGAGAGAGAGAGAGAGAGAGAGAGAGAGAGAGAGAGAGAGAGAGAGAGAGACAGACAGACAGAGACAGAGAGAGAGAGAGAGAGATGCTTCTGATTTAACAGAGATAAAGTTGTAGCTTGCTTTTTTTCACAATTTGTTTCCTTTCCTTGTGTGTGTGTGTGTGTGTGTGTGTGTGTGTGTGTGTGTGTGGAGATGCTGTGACTACACGTACACCTTCCATAATTATTGTTAGCTTTCATTTTGAATTTGCTACATAACTTCATTCAGTTGCAAATTCACATCCCCTTCGTGGTGGGCTGAGGCCTAACATGAATAAAAAAAAAATCTTGAGTCTTGAGTCTCTCTCTGTCTCTGTCTGTCTGTCTGTCTATCTGTCTGTCTGTCTGCCTCTGTGTGTGTGTGTGTGTGTGTGTGTGTGTGTGTGTCTGCAGGCAGGCCTGCGCACGCATTTTGGCGCAGAGACCAGCGAATTCATTTAACAACCTTGATCAAAGATTTAGAAATGACAGGGTTAGTATTATCGCCTTTCAGTAAGTTGAACCTCCATTGCGCTTACTGAAGGCACACACCACTTCCGATTGCTCTGACCGGTTCTAGTGTACAGGCTGGATGTCTGTTTGCCACACGTCAGCGCAGATAGTGTTGGAGTGTTAATTCTACACAGCGCTTAGGATGGCTGGCGTGAAAACACAAGCTCTGCGGAGACAGTGCGTCCACATCGCTGAATAGTGAACTAAAAGAAGCTGACGTACGTGATTTTCTGGAAAGACGGCTCATCCAGGCGCACAATGTTCACGCCTGAAGTGGCTAGTAGCCTGCGCGAAGCCACAGGACTCCGAACAGCGGCGAGATAATGATCCACTCCACTCTTCATCTTTGACTTCAGCGATTGCGTGTTCACCACGGCAAGAGCATTTTTATGCGGTAAGGTCATGGAGCGCAGCATTTCATTGCAATTGCAGACCTGTTTAATTGACTGAGCACAGTCTGGTTGAGTCACCCTTAAGAAAACGTGTTGCCTGTTCTTCCCAGTCCGTCACTGCGCCTTCTGTCGACACGTACAGGTAAGAGATTAAACCAGCTACCGGCGGGTAACTATTCGAATTTAAAAAAAAAAAGATTGCGCTGATTTTGAAGTGTTCATACGTCGTTTTCCAAAATGTGTTCATATTTAAAACACACACACACACACACACACACACACACACACGAGAATTTTTGGCAATATCCCGTTTATTATTAGTGTTTTGAGTCAGTCTGTGTCAAGGACCCAGCCTATGGTCTGGATCCATATCACTCTTCCGCCTCAAAGTGTGATGGGCTCGTCCTTTTACCCCCCCAGAATTTCGTTCAAGTCAGTTCTGTAGGCTGTGCATAATCTAGCAGACAGGAAAACGAGCAAACAAATAAACCGGAAAGGCCCCTAGAAATATAGCCTTGTTGGTGGAGCAAGCAATCATAACGTGTTGCTTTTTTTTTTTTTTTCGATACGAACTTTGTTGAAATGCTGGACAATGTCAACATTTTTTTTCTTCTTTTTTTCCTCCTTTTTTTTTTTTTTTTTTTTTTTTTTTTTTTTTTTGCTTGTCCGCCGAGTCGACGAGAACGACTTCAGTCAATGCGTGCACGGAATGTGCAGTGACAGCTTGGAAGGCAATGTGGGAGACCTCCTCTTGATTGCTGACGCGGACTTTTCTTGCCAGTCTTTTTGGTTGCACAGCAGCTGTCCTTCTTTCTTCACATAAACTGGCTCCTTTTGTGGATATAGTGCTGCCATGTAGCTCGGTCCACATCAGCTTGTTCCTGTATGTTATGTTGATGTTAAACGGTTTCAAGGATGTTTTGAGAGTGTCTTTGAAGCGTTTCCTCTGACCTCCGTGGGAACACACTACCTAGAATGCTGGATGATGTGAAAGTATGGATGCGATATTTAAAGCGACGTCATATTTTACTTGCGTGTGTAGCAAATCAGTATGTGTATTCAAAGTTTTCAAAGTTTTTCAGTTGTCAGTTACATATCTAACAAGTGAGTGTATATAATCTCTGTTCTCTGTGTGTGTGTGTGTGTGTGTGTGTGTGTGTGTGTGAGTGTGTGTGTGTGTGTGTGTGTGTGTGTATGACATTTTACCTTTAAGTTTCGCTTACGTTTGTACTTCCAGGTGTGAAATGTTGAAATTATGTGTATAAAAATGGCTGTCTATTTTTTTTTCAATCTAAGACAACAACCGTAGACTGGTACAAAGAGGATGACTACTCTGTCCATGTCTCAGCGAGTCATAATGCTGGGATAGTGTGTACCATTCCTAATGGGGGGGGGGGGGGGGGGGGGGGTCCCGTGTGCTAGCTGGAGGAAGGGGGGAAGGAAGGGGATAGGAGGTGGGGTGGAGTGGGGGTAAGGTTCCAGCCTGTGCTCGCATACTATGTGAAGGTCAGACACATTCTTCTAGCCCCCCTACCCCCCGGCCGTTTTTACTTCAGCCCTCACGTTCTGTTCCTTTTTTTCTCTGGCACCCATTGAGGGAAAACTTCTTCAACCATGCGTGCGTATCATTGAACGCTACGGACGAAGTGAACAGAAGCAAATGGCAATAAAAAGAGAGGCCATGGTACACAATGCTGTACATAACGATTGGTCTCTCTCTCTCTCTCTCTGTCTCTCTGTCTCTCTCTCTCTCTCTCTCTCCTCTCTCTCTCTCTCTCTCTCTCTCTGTCTCTCTCTCTATCTGTCTGTTTGTCTGTCTGTCTGTCTGTCTGTCTCTCTCTCTCTCTCTCTCTCTCTCTCTCTCTCTCTCTCTCTCTCTCTCTCTCTCTCTCTTTCTCTCTCTCTCTCTAATGGGTAAACAGTCACGACAAGCGAATATCAGTATGTGACTTAAAATCAGCTGCAACGTTTACAGTAGCGACGGTAATAGCACCAATACTAATAAAAGTGATATTGATAACAATGATGATGATGATGATGATGATGATGATGATGATAATAATATAATATAATAATAATAATAATAATAGTTGGCTAGTAATTATTATAACAATCATACTAGCATCCGTCATCATCATCATCATCATCATCATCATCATCATCATCATTGTCATCATAATCATTATTATCATCATCGTCATTAAAAATATTCATATGTACATAAATTGTGAGATGATCTGAAACGGGTAAAAAGGTTTTAGCTTAGTTCTTTGTTTGTTGTTTTCTTTCTTTCTTTGTTCGATTTTCTTTGTTTGTTTGTTTCTTATTGCTGTTTTTCAAAACAGCTACAGCGTTTGTTGTTTTTTTTGTTTGTTGCTGTTTTTCAAATCAACTACAGCAGATTTTGAACAGGTACGAAATTAGACCCTGTCAAACAACCTTGTTCCTCTATACTCTCACTCTTCAGTCATCTCATGGAGTACACTGCAATGGTCGTTTCTTCTTGTTGGAGAATTAGCCACCACCCATAACATTGTGTACTGTGCTGGGTGGTTTTTCTCGCTCAGTTACCAGGACGGTGGCGGACGTTTGAAGGCAGTTGTATCCATGCATTGCTTGAGCAGCCACTGGGATGGCACTGTGCAGCATACTAGGCGGTCCCTGTTTGAAAAGCCGGTTGCCCACTCGTCTGAGCAGTCCCTGCGCTCTGCCGGGTGTCGTCGTCTAGATCTTCGAAGACACAGAGCGTTTCGATTTGTTCAAGGTTCGCTCTGACTTAGACATTTAGGATCTTGCGGTCTTCATAGTACAAACGGCAAATCTGTAGACGGTCACCGAAAGGGTATGGGCAGGGGACTGGCTTGTTCTTCCCCGTTCCAAAGCACCACACACGAGAGCTAGTAGTCTCTTAGATGAGGGGACAGCTCTAGGTTCTCTGTGCAACGCGTTCTCATAAACGAACCCGTACCAAGGCGGTCCTTTATGGTAGAATTCAACAGAAAAGTCCGTTCGCTTCGGTAAACTAAAAGATACGCAGACCGTGAAACAACGAGAGAGTGAGCGTGGCGCTGTACACAGGTGATGGAATCTCTGCAGGTAGAGCCGCTCAAACAGAGATCAGGACGAAGATGTTTCACAGTGCAACAGTATCTGGTACTCCCTGCGCCGTCTGCTCCATGTCATTACCAGGATGCTACAGATCTCGTTGGTATAGAAACGGGATCTCCTGCATAGATCCATGCTGTGTGTGTTGGTCTGGCCCACAGGTAGAGGCCTGCGTTTTGCAGTGCTCTGTCACCGTTATATGCTGTGAAGCTTTACAAAAAAAAAAAAAAAAAAAAAAAAAAAAAAAAAAAAAAAGTAACTGCACAGGATCACTGCGGGAGATAGCAGACCTTGTACCACATACATCACGTCCTTCTAATTAATCAGGCTGATAAGACTAAAGAGACGGAGACAGCGTTGACTTGACAGATATGATAAGACTAAAATTTGAAAATAAAATAAAATAAAAAAGACAATGTTCATTTGACAGATATGATAAAACTAAAATAAAAAAAAAAAAAAAGTTAAGACAATGTTCATTTGACAGATATGATAAGACTAAAAAAGACGAAGCCAACGTTGACTTGACAGATATGCTTGAACACAGTTGATGCAACTCATAGCAAACTAACAACAGCTACCTCATCCTCAGCAAAAAAACAGCAGCAGCGGCAGCCGCGAAAGAAGACGCTAGAGTGGCAGCACCAGCATTATCATTAGCAACACCTGAAGATGATTCTGGAGGAGATTCTGACCCAGGTGGGGAATTCTGGGCGATTCCAGGTGATATTCTCCGCTATTGTATTGACCATGGAGGTCAACATCTCTTGGAGTATGCTTCAGGTGTGTATGTCTGTCTGTCTGCCTGTCAAACCGTCTCTCTGTCTTTGTCTCTGGCTGGCTGGCTGGCTGGCTGGCTGTCTTGTTTTTTTTTTTTTTTTTTTTTCTTTTTGCTGTCCCAATCTCTGCGCCACCTCAGGGGCAGTGCACCCACGCCGCTCATTCCGACACCCCCGTCCACAACTACAGCCCGGTCGGCCCCTCCGCAGCCCCGGCACCGACAATCCACTGGGAGCAGTCAATGTCAAGTCGTCAAGAGGCAGCCCACCGGAGGAGACACTGCACTGCTGCCGAGTCACTTCGGTGGTGTTCAGTGGCGCCTGTTCTGATCTAACATACGCAGGACACCACCTACTAAGCCCCCTACTGACGACAATAATTGCTTAGTCGCGGAGCCGGCGTGAGTGAGCTCTCCCTCCGGAGGGCGCCACCACGTCCGTCCAACGACAGCCCCCATGGACTCGCCGATACCGGTGACCCCGACGGAACCAAACAAGGCCACAGACGTGGAGAGGACATCGAAACTGAGGTCACCATGAGAGCAGGGCATGAAGGGCCACAGAATTTGAGACATTTTTTCTAATGCTGATCGATGACAATGAGGATGATGATGATTAAGATGATGCTACGGA
>JADBJO010001266.1:45000-50000 GCA_016801955.1 Conus betulinus | reverse complement strand
CCTAGACTCAATGGTTATTTTGGTTTTTGGAATATTTCTTTTTGCTGTCTCGTCTTGCTTGCCACTTAAATATATCCACATGTTGCTCATCCCGATTCTCCATCCGCAGTCTGCCCCATCGCGCACATAGCATGGCTCACCTGGTAACGGCAATAACCGGGAATAGCTACTGTCAGGTCGTCTGGAGGCAACCCACCGGAGGAGACACTGCGCTGCTGTCAAGTCATTTCAGTGGTGTTTAACGGAACCTGTTCTGTTCCAACATGCGCAGAACACCATCTTCTACGTCCCACTCTGACACCAATACTTGCTCAGTTGTGGAGCCAGCGTGATTTCTCTAAACTGGATAGTTACTTTGCTGGTTTAAACATTCGTAAACAAGGGCGCTTAATTCTTGAGCCACCATGTTCTGCATTTTTTTTTTCCAGATTCTTTGTTGGCGGGGCCATTGGCTCCTTCATGGTGATGTACTACGTGTACAATGTCGAGTTCGTCAGCCACACCTGGAGACCTTACCTGGCCAGCCTCCCTACCTGGTCCATCGGTGCCGGCCTGATGTGTCTGACGGCCTGGCAGGTGCCACACTGGCGGTACCTGCACTACATCTGCGCTGCCCTGTCGGTTCCGTTGTTGCTGGGATGGTTGTAAGTATTTGTCACACATTTGTATTTCTTTTTGACTTTATACTCGTTTTTATTTTGTTTTTTGTTTGCTTGCTTGTCTGTCATTGATGAATGATTTATCAACTATATTCAGACAACACATTCAAACAGGAATGTAGACAAAACTGCAAAAAAATATTTTGGAGAAATGCAGTATTCATACACTAGCAGAAACTATTATTACTTAAAGCAATTAGGTTGTTGCGTACTTAACAGGAAAAAAATACAATTCATGCTATTAATATGTCTGCTAGGCGGATCTATGTCTGTGTAATTGGAGAGATGCAGTATTCATGCATTTAGCAGGGTGCATGGGTGTTTGTGAGTGCACTGTGCTTTTCTCTTCCAGTGTTAACGCTGATTACCACTTTGGAAATGTTAAGGAGGGTTCTGCCCCTGTCTGGAGTTGAGCACAGGGCAGAAAGCCAGCCTCCACACTGGCAGTTGTTGCAAGGGAGGTTTCTGATGTCACCCCCCCTCTGCAAAGAAATTAAAGGGTCCGGATCTCTGAACGAAAGTTAGAGTGAATAAGGTGGGTGAGTTCAATCCAACTCTGGGGTGGGGTGGGAATTAAACTCAAGAAAACAGGGGTTGCCTTGTTTTCTGACTGTGAGTTACTGTTCTTTGTGTGCACATCGAAAGACACCTGATGATGTCCATTACATGTTCTGTTGGAATTGTAAGTCGAGAGCAAATATTATGTAAGGGGCTGTTTTAGTTTATGGAAAATCACATTTCAATGGGAGACAGGTATCTGATGTAACTTTTTGGCATGTTCTTAGTCTTTATTTGGCCGGTTTGTCTCAAGGATAGTTTAAAAAAAAATAAAAAAAAATAAATCAATCAATCAATCAATCAAAGCTCAATGGAAACAAGGGAGGTAATTCAAGGAGGACCTCATGAATACCTTTTAAAAACACGTTTCCACCCAAAACTGTTATATTGTGATGTATGCAAAAAAAACCCCAACAAAATAACAATTTAAGGATACACATTTTTCATCATTTATGTCCCCTGCTGTCACCTTCTTTTTAGGAGTCGACCTCTCTCACGCCCAAGACTTTCGATACAGTAGTGCCGAGGGGATGAATAGCCGTGAGATTAAACATGTTCAACACATAAAGGCAGGCAGGGTAACACTGACAGTGTCATTGACTTTACTCTCATTTGACAAAAAAATTTCACAACAAACATGAGTGCAGAAACACTTTTACGTTATAGACGTGACGATTTCCCAGTCTTATTCAGTTTACAGAAACTACCAAAACTAAAACACACGAAACGAGAGGACCCTTTTCAATTGGCAACAAGGAAGGACACACCATGGGACGTTTAAGGAATGGGCGATTCAACAGAAACAACGCTAAAACCTAACGAATTGTTGGATCCTTTTGGTGGAACAGAGACAGCCTGAAAAGTATAACGCAAGGCTACGAGAATGTGGGTATAGAGAAAGAAGAAAACCTTGCCCTGATCCATTTATTGAAACACACACACACACACACACACACACACATATATATATATATATATATATATATATATATATATATATATAAACAAGTGCAGGTTAGCAATTCTTCCATCATTATAGTAATGAGTTGACACAGATTCGAAATGAAGGGGGAAAATTGAAGATGAAGAAAATGGGAATATATATATATATATATACCTTCGCTAGCTGCATGAGGGAACCTTCGCAATCCTTCTGATGACAGATTTATTTGTATTGCCTGCTCCTAGGCCTTTCGTCCGCTGGATCAGAATCATCAGGGAGACACGACGGATTGTGTGTCTCTGCTCTTGGCGTCAAATAGAAACACATACCACAGTCCGTAATTCTGTGGTGTTCTCACCACCAAGGATTGAAGAGAGAATCCAACAGCACCCCCAAGGCAGCCAGCGAAAGGTAGTAAATGAAACAAAACGAAAGTGTAGAGAGGAAAAAAGTTGCTGAAAAACTGAAAACATTATGCAAACAGTACAAAATGAAGGGGACAATCTTTGAGCCTATGCTTGAAGATCCATTTAAGGATGCAAGGGAGATCAAAAGATATGGAACAGTCCGAGCTACTCCCTTGATATATATATATATATATATATATATATATATATATATATATATATATATATATAAACAATATAATTCCAAGGATAAGTACCGAGCACCATTCCAGCAAACTTATAAAGCAGCTAGGTGTTGCAATGACTGCAAGAAATATTGAATTATAAACAAAGCTTGCTCTTATGTCTCAAATTGTAGAAATAGGGGGGTAATAAGCCTTCATATCTGCAGTGGTACATGATTCTGCCTAACTGACAGTATGTGCTTGAGTAGGTGAATGGGGAATAATAAATGCTTCAAAATGAACCTTCAGCAAGCTCATAGTCTCCGAAGCGGGAGACCAACTCCAAAGGTTCATTTTGAGAAGCATACAAGCATATGTAAGCATACAAGATCTCTCTCTCTCTCTCTCTCTCTCTCTCTCTCTCTCTCTCTCTCTCTCTCTCTCTCTCTCCCCTATCATCGGTTAGAGCGTTTAAAGCGCTTTCACAACCACGATATTCACAGCGATGAACTGCCCGCTGGCGCTATTCTTTGAGTTCCCATGTCAAGCAGTCAATTATCAGTTACTCAGACTTCCGTTCGTTCATTCCTATGATTCTTACGGAGACTGAGTGCTATGTAGATACGGGGGTTACCTATACCAACCGCCAAACTGGCCTTCTTTTTCAAAAATGGGTGATCTTGTCCATGCATTCACGTAAGGAATATCGGTGTACAGTCTCATTCGAAGGATTATGTACAGGATTGGTGGTGGCAGTGGATATTCTTGGGCCGACGTTTAAGTTTTTAACCAAAATTTTTCTTTTTGTCTTTCAAGTTTCATGCAGTTTAAATGATTTCTTGTTGCGCTTTATCACTAGCTGCGTAAAAAATACTTTAAAGAGCTTTTTGACGCATCAAATATTTTGAAGCATAAGGGGAAATAAGAACCCTTCCAAAATCATTATCACGTGTCTTTCTTTGTGCGTGTGTGTGCGTGTGTGTGTGCACGTGTTACTATATTTGATACACAACACCTATTTAAAGACAGTTTCGTAAGAAATGACATAGACCAAGCATCTGTCTTTCTCTCTCTTCTTGTGACCCCAACTCGCTTACCTCCCCTGGTTGTACTCGCTCATCAGCGTGTCCCCGGAGAGTGTGCGCTGGCTGGCCGCCAAGGGAAGGATCGAGGCAGCGGAGCAGGTGTTGGAGAAGATCGCCAAGATCAACGGACGGACCAAGACTCCGGACACCAGTGAGCAGCTGGCTCTGCTGGCTGAGGAGGAGAAGGCCCATGGGGAGAATCGCCAAAGGTACGCCTACCACACCCTGTTCCGGGCTGGAAGAACACCGTGAAGACCCTCGTCGTGGCTTTTATCTGGTGAGTGAGGTTCTGTAGCTGGTTGCCTTCATCATCATTTCTATTAAGAACAGGAATCATCGTTGGGACATTGTGGTGGCGGTATTTTCCCCCGGTTGCTGGTGGTGTTTATTTACTTTTCATTTCAGTACGTAACCATTCTGAAAAGATGATAGTCACGTATTTGTTAACCAGCACCACGGGTTTTCCTCTGAACAACAACAATTGCAAGCGCTTTTTTTTTTTTAATTGAAAACAAATCAATTGAAATACAGATTAGTAGTTCATCTGTGATCTGTAACGTGTCATATCTAATACATTTTGTTTATTAATTATATCTGTCTGTCTGGAGAAACAACGGTGTTGCACCGTGGATCAGTCAGTTGTGGAGATGCAATGTCTGCTGTGGCTGAAGAGTCCTATCCTTGAGCGGCAGACTCTGTTGCATTTACTGAAGGTGAGTCCCCTTCATCAGTGTCTGTGGGTGCCGACGCAGTTCTTTGCCGTCTGCGGCACCTCTGTTCTTCCCACTGGGCCTCTCTACTCTGCTTGCTTGATGCCGGCCTTGATGGTGGACCGCCAGCTGATTCAGTCTGAAGCTGCTGTCTCCAGGTCTGCTTGGTCGCGGCTGCCTGCCCTCAGGTCGCGCTTGCATACTCCTTGTAGCGTAGGGCTGGCCGTCCTGTGGGTCTGGAGCCTGCAGCCAGCTCACCGCACAGCATGCCCTTTGGGATGCGACCCGTCGTTCATGCGGTTGACGTGGCCAAGCTAGCGCAGACGTCTCTTTGTCAGCATGGCGAACATGCTAGGCATCCCTGCCTGGGCCAGGACGTCCTTGTTGGTGATGCGGTCCAGCCAAGTGAGGCCCAGGAGTCTTTTGAGGCAGCACAGGTGGAAGGCGTTCCGTCTGCGTTCTTGTCGAGAGTAC
>JADBJO010001266.1:20000-35000 GCA_016801955.1 Conus betulinus | reverse complement strand
TTATTATTTCTATGCCTTCTTGGCCAAGAATGCCACAACAAGGAAACTACCTAACTTATCTATCCCCCACTCAGATTTAAAACGGAAGGTTAATGATTATGTCAAACACCTCTGGCAAGAGGACTGGAATACACAGAGGGATAACACACTTTTTCTGAATCCGTCCAAACCTAAGAGAGTTCATCTCATCCGCCTCTGGTGATCGCAAAGAAGAAACGGTTTTGTGCCGGCTGCACACCGACCATTCATTTTTTTAACTCATTCGTACCTTTTAAGGAGTGAAAAAAAGCTCCGTGGTGCATTCCATGTCATGTACCACTCACAATGAAACCTATTCTTTTAGAGTGTTGGGACTTGCACGATGGGAGACATAAACATTTCACAGCAGACTCCATGAACGCCTTCTTCAGAGATGTTCCACCTGATGTCATCTTTGAATTTCTGATAGAGATTCTCTCTCTCTCTCTTTTTTTTTTTTTTAATCTGATGTCACATTTCGCAGTGGAAAGATTTTTAATTTTTTTTTTTTTTTTTTAATTATATAGAAGATGCATTTTGAAGGGTTGTGTGAATGAACGACTTGCGAGTTGACTTCAACGCGGTGACAGCCCTGATATGGCCCTTTGCGGTCGGCTGGGCTATACGCAGCATTACGTTACCCTTAACTTTTGCTCCTCCTTCTTCATGTTCTTCTCCTTCTTCTCTTCCTCCTTCTCCTGTCCTTTTTTTTTTTTTCTCCTTCTCCTGATTTCTTTTTCTCATTCTACTCGTCCCCCCCTATCCTCCCCCCCCCCCCCCCCCCCCCCCCCCCCCCCCCCCCCCCCCGGCCGTTCTATTCCTCAACGTCGTTCTTCTTCGGTTTTTTTTTTTTTTCCTGACTTGTTCTGGTCTTTCTCATCTTCATCTGCTCATTTTGGTACCTGGCTTTTTCTTCCATTTCATCTCCTTCTGTTTCCTTTCCCACTTGTCTGTGCTTGGCTTCATCAATAATCAGAAGTTGTGCATTCTTTCTTGTTTCTTGTGGCAGTATTTTTTAATATTTCATTTTCAAATTTTACACAGTCTCTCCGCCCCCCCCCCCCCCCCCCCCCATCTTCTTTTGATTGTTTTTGAATGAATTTCAATTCAAAAGCTGTCTGCAGGAGAAGGTACCATCTATAAAGATAGTGTTTTTTTGTTTTCGTTTTTTTTTTTTTGTTTGTTTGTTTTTTGTTTTTTTGATGTCCCAGCCTCTGCGCCACCTCAGGGCAGTGCACCCACGCCGCTCATTACGAGCATCGCGACATTATGTCATTCAAATAAGCACTTGTTTTTAATAACAAGTTAACCGATTAGAATCTAACATCCTTTCATGTTTCAATAATGCGTTTTTCTTGTGTTTTTAATTGTACTTTCGGCGATATGTGTATCATTTCTTCAGTGTTCTCTGATTTTACAGTGGCTTGGTATACAATATTGCTGTGGAGGCATTTATTGTTTAGAGGGCACTGTTGTTTCTTGGTACAGTTGCAAGATTTCGTTTTTTGTTGTTGAATCAATGATGTTTTTGAGATTCGGCATACATGAGTATGATAATTTGATGTTGTGCCTGTTAAATATCTTAAACAGCTTGTGCTCTTTTGGGAAAGAAGATGTCAGAAATTTTAAAGAATTCTTTCCCAACGTTGTTTTAACTCTTCCATCGTATGGGGGGTTGTACCATATGATTTTCCTTTTCCTGTTCTTCTTGTGTCTGCTCATATCATTTCCTGGGTCATAGTGTAATTTGTAGTTGTAGCCACTTTGGTGTAACGCTTCTTGGTATTCAGCTGCAGTGTTGTTAAATACTGTTTCATTACATGACAGATTAGATAATCTCTTGTTTATGCCTCTAGGTATCGTTTTGAGTATGGAAGGTGGGTGATTACTTTTGATATTTACATAGACAGGTGTGTCATTTGGTTTTTTGTATGGTTTAAATGTATGTTGGTTGAGGTCTAACGTGATGTCTAAATAATTCATATTTTTGTTAGCTTCTGTGGTGATTTTTAAATTTTGGTCGTGGAAGATTTTGCACAATTCTTTTTTCTTATTTTCAATGTTTCTAGGGCTATCACTCAGTGCAGCGAGGCCATCATCTCTGTACAGTCCAATTTGTTTTCCAAGTTTATTTTGAATGTTAGATAGCATGAATAGTCCGACAAGTTCGCAGGTTTCGGCACCATCATACGATCCCATAGTGACATCAAAAGTTGAACTTTTCCTGGTGTTCTTGGTCCAAGTCTCGTTTTTGCTGTGGAGTAAAGTTTTCTTTGTATGGAAAATGATTTCCATTTCTAACCCTGATATTTCAGTGTATTTGTTGGCAAATTTTATAGCTTTGGCGAGAGCAGCTCATCTATAGATGGATAAAAATCTACTACATCAAATGTTATAAAGACTGTGTTTTTTTCTTGCTTGTTGAGGTTTTTTTTTAACCATTGTATAACTTCATATGTTTTTCCAGAGGTTGAATTCGGTGTTCTCTCTTATGTTTTTTTTATGGTTTTTTTCTTTTAAAAAAATTTTTTTTTACTGATTTTTCCTAATTCGGATTTGGATGGGTTTATCAATCTACAAGTTGGGTTGTTCAAAAAATTAGGTTTATGGTCTTTGAGTGTTATAAAAGCTTCTCTTTCTGCTGTTGTCTCTACTCTATCACTTAGGTCCATTTGCTGTACAAGCTCCTTTTCTTTTTTCCTAATGTGGTCATATGTAACTTTGTCAGTTTTTTTTTTTGTAAATTTTTTTGGATGTTTTTATCAAGGAGTTGTGAGTACTCTTTAGATTCCATTTTGTAAAAATTACTGGTTTTGTCTGCTTTCACAAATATTTTTCTGTCGTTTTTTGGATTAGTTTGATTTCGTTTTTTAACGATGTTTGAAATTCGTTGTTTGATTTTTTGAATTCTATGTTAGCTATCATTCTTTTCATTTTGTCTTCAAATGTTCTCATTTCCTCGATGGCTGGTGGTGCTCGCCATGTTTTGAAGTCATAGTGTTTTTATCTTCTTTCTTGGCTCTCATGTTTTTGATAAACTTTTCTGTCTGTTCTATCATTTTTTAAATGTAGCAATTGTGGTTTGGCGAAAGGTATATTTTTAGTGGACTGTTTGAACTGAGTGATAGCCCTAGAAAAATCTGAAAAAGAGCGAAAACGTGAGGAATTGTGCAAAATCTTCCACCACAACCAACAAATTTAAATTTAAAAAATCACCACAGAAGCTAACAAAAAGATAGTGAATTATTTAGACATCACGTTAGACCTCAACCAACATACATTTAAACCATACAAAAAAAACCAAATGACACACCTGTCTATGTAAATATCAAAAGTAATCACCCACCTTCCATACTCAAAAAGATAAACGATACCTAGATACATAAACAAGAGAAATCTAATCTGTCTATGTAAATATCAAAAGTAATCACCCACCTTCCATAAACAGATACCTAGAGGCATAAACAAGAATTATCTAATGTCATGTAATGAAACAGTATTTAACAACACTGCAGCTGAATACCAAGAAGCGTTACACCAAAGTGGCTACAACTACAAATTACACTATGACCCAGGAAATGATATGAGCAGACACACACAAGAAGAACAGGAAAAGGAAAATCATATGGTACAACCCCCCATACGATGGAAGAGTTAAAACAAACGTTGGGAAAGAATTCTTTAAAATTCTGACATCTTCTTTCCCAAAAGAGCACAAGCTGTTTAAGATATTTAACAGGCACAACATCAAATTATCATACTCATGTATGCCGAATCTCAAAAAACATCATTGATTCAACCAACAAAACGAAAAGCAGTGCAGAGACAAACGAGGGTGAAGAAAGGAAATCTTGCAACTGTACCAAGAAACAACACAGTGCCCTCTAAACAATAAATAAATGCCTCCACAGCAATATTGTATACCAAGCCACTGTAAAATCAGAGAACACTGAAAACATATATAGGTATCACTGAAAAACCAGTTTAAAACTAGATATGCAAATCATAAACAGTCATTTACAAAGAAAGAAAGATACAAAAATCAAACAGAATTGAGTAAATATATTTGGAAACTCAAAGATAAAAAAATAGACTACAACATATCCTGGAAAATCTTAAAAAGAGCTGCATCATACAATAACATTTCAAAAAGATGTAATTTATGCCTAACAGAAAAATATATGATCCTATGCAAACCAAAATTAGCAACCCTAAACACTAGGATAGAAATGGTTAACAATTGCAGACACAAATGGAAGTTCCTATCAGGGAGCAGAAAAAAAAAACACATGAAAAACACTGACCGCACGTGATGGCAGACAGCGAACACGTATAAAAAAAACACCGACAACACCGACCCCCCCCATACCCTGACGACTGCACCAGCAAGAAACAGCTGCCAATATTAATATCACACACAGAAAACAGCAAGATCAGCAGCAATAACAAAATAAATTAAATATATTGTATTCTATGCCTCAAAGGCAGCGCAAGCGGACCAAAAAAAAAATCGGAACGTATATCTCAATAAAAGGAACGGATCTCCTGCTGGCACGGTTGAGCCACAACCACGAGTTTACCTCCCTTCTTGAACCCTTCTTTCAAAACATTATGAGGGTCAGATCACCCTACATCATCTTGTGAACTCCCAATCTTCTGGATAAAGGATGCGTTTTGTCGCTCTCGATGCTTTCCGACGGCTGGAAGTGTCAGTAGTTCTTGGATCTTATCTGGTTGTCCCCAGGATATTATTACACAGGGAGGGTAGAGTGAAATCATTCACTTCTAGCTTCAAACCAGAAAAGGAGCTCCATGACATCAAGTCCCGCCCTCGATCCGTATTCCTTCTGCCCAAGACGCTCAGCCACATCACGCCCCGCACCCGTGCCTTCTCTCGCCCAATACGTCCATCCACGTCACGCCCCTCATCCACGCCCCCCCCCCCCCCCCCCCCCGCCCCCCCCTCTTCGTAAAAAATAAAATCCTGCATCGCCGATGCTCCCCACCCCCTGCCCTCCACCCATACCTGTCAGGCCCTGAAACCTTCAGTTCCTGTAGCCCCGTTAATGTCACGCCCTGTCATATGCCTACCCATGCCACGTACTGCATCCTCCATATCCTACCCCGATCTGTATCCTGCTCTGAAGGCCACGCTCCCTGGACCCAAATCCATAACCACCTCCTGAAATCAGCTCCCCCCCCCCCCCCCCCCCCCCCCCATCCTTTCGCTACCCTAGCCACATCAGGCAGTGAAAACCCTACTCCCAAATACTCCTGCTCCCGTCACGCCCTGAAATTAACCTCTCAAAATCAGCCCTCCCCCTCCCCCCCCCCCCCTCCCCCATCCTTTCGCTACCCTAGCCACATCAGGCAGTGAAAACCCTACTCCCAAATACTCCTGCCCCCGTCACGCCCTGAAATTTAAACTTCTCCCCCCCCCCCTCCCCCCCCCTCCCCATTTTACCATTTCCCCCCGTACCCCAACCCATATCATGATTTGAGATCCGCCCCCCCCCCCCCCCCCCCCAACCTCCACACCCACATGAAGCCCGAAAGTCTCCACTCCCACCAATGTCACCCCGTGCATCTGCGCTACCTGCACCCACACCCATGTAACACCATGCATCCACCCAAACATATCCCCCCCCCCCCCACCACCACCACCACCCCGTGTTATGCGCTGTATTTGCACCTTCCTCCCCCACCCATGGCACGCCTTTGCATCTGCGACTGCTGTACCTCCACGAAATGTCATACGCTGTATCCGCGTCCTCCACACACTTACTATGTCGCCAATGGCGTCCGCGAGCCCTGCGCCCCCTATCCATGTTACGTCCTGCATCCGCGACACCGAATCCATGGTATACCCTGATTTACGCCCCTCACGTGCCCCCAAACGGCGTACCCTGGATCTGGTCTACCCCGCCTCCTTTCTACATATGCCAATATATATATATATATATATATATATATATATATATATATATATATATATATATATATATATATATATATATATGTTTGCGCCACGTGCACGTGACTCTCCTCCCTCTCACCCCCTTCTGTTCACATACCTATGTCACATCATGCATCTGTGCTCTACTCCCCCCCCCCCTCCCCCCCCCCCCCCCCCTGTATACCCGTCCTTGCCACGCCCTGCATGTATGCTTCCTCCTCCCGAATACGCCCACCCATGTATATCCATGCTCTTCTCCCCTTCCTTACACACCCGTTCATTTTACGTGCTGCATCCGTTCCTCCCCTTCCTCCCCGATCCCCAGGTCGCCAAGCCATGTCAGCCCTATATCTGCGCCCGTCCTCCTCGCCCACCCATGTCACAGTCTGCATCTGACTCCCCTCTGCTACATTACGCCCACCCATGTCACAGTCTGCATCTGACCCCCCCTCTGCTACATTACGCCCACCCATGTCACAGTCTGCATCTGACTCCCCTCTCTGCTACATTTACGCCCACCCATGTCACAGTCTGCATCTGACTCCCCTCTGCTACATTACGCCCCCCATGTCGCAGTCTGCATCTGACTCCCCTCTCTGCTACATTACGCCCACCCATGTCACAGTCTGCATCTGACCCCCCCTCTGCTACATTACCCCACCCATGTCACAGTCTGCATCTGACTCCCCCTCTGCTACATTACGCCCACCCATGTCACAGTCTGCATCTGACTCCCCTCTCTGCTACATTACGCCCACCCATGTCACAGTCTGCATCTGACTCCCCTCTGCTACATTACGCCCACCCATGTCACAGTCTGCATCTGACTCCCCTCTGCTACATTACGCCCACCCATGTCACAGTCTGCATCTGACTCCCCTCTGCTACATTACGCCCACCCATGTCACAGTCTGCATCTGACCCCCCTCTGCCACACTACACCCACCCATGTCACAGTCTGCATCTGAGCCCCCTCTGCCACACTACACCCACCCATGTCACAGTCTGCATCTGACCCCCCCTCTGCCACACTACACCCACCCATGTCACAGTCTGCATCTGACCCCCCTCTGCCACACTACACCCCCACCCATGTCACAGTCTGCATCTGAGCCCCCTCTGCCACACTACACCCACCCATGTCACAGTCTGCATGAGCCCCCTCTGCCACACTACGCCCACCCATGTCACAGTCTGCATCTGAGTCCCCCTCTGCCGCAATACGTCCACCCATGTCACAGTCTGCATCTGAGTCCCCCTCTGCCGCAATACGTCCACCCATGTCAGTCTGCATCTGAGCCTCCTCCTCTGTCACAATACGCCAATCCATGTCACAGTCTGCATCTGAGCCTCCCTCTGCCACAATACGCCCACGCATGTCACAGTCTGCATCTGAGCCTCCCCCTGCCACAATACGCCCACGCATGTCACAGTCTGCATCTGAGCCTCCCTCTGCCACACTACACCTACCCATGTCACGCCTTGCATCCACGTTCCTCTGCCCCATTACACCCACCATGTCACGCCCTTCATCCGCACCCCGCACCATGTCACACACTTTCCCCGAGCCCCCTCTTCCCCAGCAAGACATCCATGTCACGCCCTTCCACCTCGGCCTCTCTGCCTCAAAACGCACACCATGTCAGGTCCGTCATCCACCGGATCTGCCCCAATAAGACGCCCATGTCACGTCCTTTAACTTTGCCCCCTCCTGCCCAGAATACCCTCAGTGTCACGCCCCTCATCCACGTCCCTTCGGCTCAAAAAAAAAAAAAAAAAAAAAACCCACGTGACGCGCCTTCCCGCCGGCCTTTTACACCGATATTCCAACTGTGTCACACCCTGCAACCAAGCCCCTTCTGCCTCGATACACCCACCACATCATCACGCCCTTCATCCGTGCGTCCTCTGCTCCAGTACACCACCACATCACGCCCTCCATCCGTGCTTCCTCTGCCCCGGTACACCCACCACATCACGCCCTTCATCCGTGCGTCCTCTGCTCCAGTACACCCACCACATCACGCCCTCCATCCGTGCTTCCTCTGCCCCGGTACACCACCACATCACGCCCTTCATCCGTGCGTCCTCTGCTCCAGTACACCCACCACATCACGCCCTTCATCCGTGCGTCCTCTGCCCCAGTACACCCACCACATCACGCCCTCCCCTCCATCCGTGCTTCCTCTGCCCCAGTACACCCACCACATCACGCCCTCCATCCGTGCTTCCTCTGCCCCGGTACACCCACCACATCACGCCTCCATCCGTGCTTCCTCTGCCCTGATAAGACACCCCACTCGCGCGCTTCACACAGGAGGAAACGAGCCTCCTATACATGGGAAAGGAAAACAACAAATGCCAATATTTGCCGGAACTTTCTTCACACACACACACACACACACACACACACACACACACAGAGAGAGAGAGAGAGAGAGAGAGAGACGAGAGAGAGAGAGAGAGAGAGAGAGAGAGAGGAGAGAGAGAGAGAGAGAGAGAAGCAGATCAAAACGATACAATCAAAGAAAAAAGTCAACATGACTGCGTTAAAGATTACAAAGGAAATCGCCAACTCATAACAGACCATGAACAGTTAAAATCTGCGCTCATATTTTCAATATACACAAGCAATGACGAAGTGCGCGCATTTCTAAAGAACATAAAGAAAAGGTCAATATTGACAGGCCTGGGTGTGCTAATACACAGAGAGAGAGAGAGAGAGAGAGAGAGAGAGAGAGAGAGAGAGAGAGAGAGAGAGAGAGAGAGAGGAGACGGAGAGAGAGAGAGAGAAAAATACGAATACGAATAATTCATTCAGATTAAGGCCATAGCCCATACTGAAGGTGTGTCACCCGCAACACACGCATAAAAAACTCTCACACAAAAAAAAAAGAAATGGAAAAAATAAACGGTTACGTATATATATATATATATACTATACAAACTATCATGAATACATCGCTCGTAGCCGCTTTTGTGCTTCGTATATGTACCGAGCAAGATCAAAGACGGCACGCTCATTTCTTGTTGCTTATATTAAGTTGACTCTAAAACTACAAGGATCAAAGTGATACTTTTTTCTTTTCTTTTTTTTTTCTTTAATGATTTATCAAATACATATGACCTCAGTGTCTTTTTGCTTAACTCAACTAAAAAAAAAAGCATTATAAGAAGTCCACTTGGCAACAAAATCGTTATATACCATATGTTTGCGTGCTATGTACTCTTCAATATTGTATCTGTATATTAAGTTATGAACAAAACCTTGTAGAGTAGGCATATTTCCATTTGATTTACAGTGGTGCAAATATTCTTTAGCAGATATCAAAATGAAATAAACGATCTGGACAATGCTTATATCTTTATCAGAACCAAGAATAGCCAGTGGTTCTGTAATTCGTAAATGTGACACGTTGTGACATTTTCCATTCATTGCATACATCAAAGAATTCCAGAAATCTTTAACAACACAACACCCAGTGCCAGAACATATGAGTGATGCTGTCCTTTGTGGCGTGACAAAAACTACATAATTCACGGTTCGGGTTCAACAATGTTTTTAAGAATAAACATTTGTCCCGAGACACCTGTGCACTACTCCAAGCTGAAACCACCTCATTTTTACATCAGATATCTTGTGAAAATACAAGAAGCATGTATCCCAGTCATTTTCACCAGTCAATTTTTGGTCCCATCTGTCGCAGCATTTTGGCCGAGTGTTATCATAAATCAGTGTATCATAGTATGATTTTGACCGTTTAGATACAGATGTAAGCGTTTTTAAAAATAAATACAAATTTCAATACATTTATTGTTACGAACTTCTATCTTAGTATTTCGTATATAGTCAGTTATTGCTTTCTTACACCCAGAAAAAGAAACAAAATCTATATGGACTTCATATTTCTGTTTGAAATCTTCATATGGAATAAACTTTCCATTTTGAAGCAGGGAATCTGCAAAATTGTGTATTTCTTTACTAATCCATGTTCTACCGACAATATATCTCTTGCCATCTGTGTTTTACGATTATAAAACACCGCATCTGCAAGTAGTTCACTAGAGCTTTTTGCTACTAACTTTATAGAAAAATATATGTGTATGCATCAAACACTTCTGTCCAGAATACATTTGATTTTGAAAAGGTACATATTTTTCAAGAACATTTAAAATTGGAATATTGGTTGTCGCAATTGTCTTCCATTTATGTTTTGTCGTCTGAAATTTCCGTAGCCATGTAAATTTTAATGAACTAGCAAAAGGGTTTTAGTTCTAGTATTCCGATACTGCCGTTTCTTACACTTATATGTGTCGTTTTTTTCTGTTAATTTTAACTTTTTTTCTTGTTCCATACAAAATTGTAACAATGGCATTGCAGAGTCCGAAAGAAACTATTTGGTGGGTTGGGTAGAAGAATCAGCAGATAAATCTAATTTTGATAGAATCAAGGATTTCAGAACCGCCATCGTTCCCAAATGCGTAATCTGTCTTTCAGTCCAAATCCTTAACAAAATATTTACATCTGCTAATTTCTCTGGAATAGTTGATATGTTCGCAGTTTTGTACATTGTGAGTAAACCAAACACCTAATTTTGAACTTTGGTGAATTCCATTCAACTCCTTAGTGGTCCATTGAAAAAAAATATTTTGACTTAATAGATTTTACTCGGAGGTCATTGAGAGCAGGACAGCAAAATAAAAAAATATACATTTCATCTTCCTTGGCCTGGTAACATAACCGACATATCAATCCATTTTCGTTCAAAACATATATCTAAACCAATGGCAACTATGGCAGAGGCACCAAATCTAAACTTAGTCAATGCACTCTTAATATACCTGTCCATATTCATTTTATCATATACTTTGTTTTAAACAAACTGCATTGTGCGAATCTGTCACTGCTATATAGTGGTCATGCCTGTCTTGCCATCTGCAATCAATCATTCCTTGTTTAAAAAAACAATTTTAAAAATCCTAATGTACTTTTCATCGCCCTGGTTGTCCCAAACACAATCAAAGCCATATGAATTTAAGCACTGACGAACATTGGTAGCCCATGTCTTCTAACCATTACAATCCAAATTTCGCGACGTCTTATAAGCTTTAAATAGCATCTTGGTTTCCTCCATTCTGGTTACTTTCAACCAGTATTTCATACATTTCAAAAAAGAATTGACATAAATTGTCTACCATCCAAGTTCACCATGAACTTAACCATTTGGTTTTCGATTGTCTACATTCATTTTTTTTTTTCATAGCATACACATGAATATTTTCTATTATAACACCTTTCTTGAAAGACCAGATTTCTGCTCCTTAATGTAAAATTGGCTGAGAGTCAAATAATTTCGAAAAAAAGAAACAGATAATGTGCTACTATTGAATTTGTATAACATATGAAGAATAACTGTGACTGCTCTCTTTCCTCTGTTTGCTAGATCTTGACATCCAAAAGTGAAGCTTTAATTGGTAGTAAAACAGAGCCCAAGATACTTGTATGCATTGCCTATAAGCATGTCTTCACCTCCGTAGACCCATTCAGAGAGAGAGAGAGAGAGGAGAGAGAGAGAGAGAGAGAGAGAGAGAGAGTGTGTGTGTGTGTGTGTGTGTGTGTGTGTGTGTGTGTGTGTGTGTGCGCGCGCGCGCGCGCGCGCGCGCGCGTGCTTGGAGGCCAGCCCGCGCGTGCGCGTGCGTATGTGCGACTTTGTTCAACTACTGTTCATAATGTTGCCATGTTTTGGTGGATCTGTAAATGATTTTGTGACAGGCTGACAAAACTCTAATGAATCTCAAAATGTGGATCCCTACATAAATAGTTTCTCCGGCTGGGAGGTCGTGGGTTCGAATCCCATCAGAGTCATGTGGGTATTTCTGCCCCGACAAACTCCTACCCAGAGTTGAGTTTGCTGCGGACTCAGTTGGGAAGACTGGGACCACACAGCCAAATTTCATCCACTTAATGGATGCGTTTCTGAGAGAGTTGCTCAAATTTCATGACCAACACTGCAGGTGCCTGTATCTCTCGGGCCTGGTTGTCGCCGGGATATATTATGAAAGGAAGCGTGGAGTACAGCCCTGACATGTAGTCTCAGACCGAAATGGAAATCCGTAGCATCATCTTCATCCCCATTCTCATCGATCAGCATTAAAAAAGAAAAAAAGTCTCAAATGCTGTGGCCCTTCATGCCCTACTCTCATGGTGACCTCAATTTCTATGTCTTTCTCCACGTCTGTGGCCTTGGTTTGGTTCCGTCGGGGTCACCGGTATCGGCGGGGGGGGGGGGGGGGGGGGGGGGGGGGGGGGGGGGGCTGTCGTTGGATGGACGTGGTGGCGCCCTCCGGAAGGAGAGCTAACTCACGCCGGCTCCGCGACTAAGCGATTATTGTCGTCAGTAGGGGGCTTAGTAGGTGGTGTCCTGCGTATGTTAGATCAGAACAGGCGCCACTGAACACCACCGAAGTGACTCGGCAGCAGTGCAGTGTCTCCTCCGGTGGCAACCGGTTGCCTCTTGACGACTTGACATTGACTGCTCCCTGTGGATTGCCGGTGCCGGGGCTGTGGCGGGGCCGACCGGGCTGTGGCTGTGGACGGGGTGTCGGAATGAGCGGCGTGGGTGCACTGCCTCAGGTGGCGCAGGTTGGGACAGCAAAAAAAAACAAACAAACAAACAAACAAGAAAACAACAAAAACACACACACACACACACACACACACACACACACACACACACACACACACACACACACACACCTTTTATATGAATACATTTCCTCTGAAATGGTCTATACACAATATGCATAATTATATTAAAGTTTTTGTGACAGGCTGACGAAACTCTTAATGAACCCTAAAATTCGGCTCTTAAGATAAACATTTCAAAGTAGTAAATCGTAACATTCAACTATGCCAACAGTCTCATATTAATATATTTCCTCTGAAATATTCTGTACACAATGCGACAGCAGCAAACAAATATACCCAAGGCACGTTATGATTATTATTTTCAGAAAGCTTTTTAAAATGTATCCAGCGAGATACATACCTTTAATGAGATTGAAAACAAACAAACAAACAAAGGTGAAAATGTCAGATCACAATGACGATAATTTGGTCTAGAAATAGATCGCATGGGTCACTGCTTAAGAAAAAAATGAACACGATTATAGAAAGTGAAAGACACAAAAACGTAAACGAGAAGCAAGCTAAAACACAAGAGATGAAGAAGTCGGAGAATGAGGAAGAGGAGGACGACAAAAAAAGATAAAAAAATAAATAAATGAGAAGGAAAAGTAGGAGATTCAGAGAAAGAAAAGTGAAGACGAAGAACTAGAGAAGGCAGTGGAAGAAGAAACACAAGAAAAGGGACAAGGCGGAAAAATGAAAAAAAAAAGAGATAAAATATTAAAAACAAACAAGATGCAAGCATATAAACGTACTCCCAGTTTATCCTGAATACGTGTGAGATATTCCATAAACAGGAAAAACTGTCTTGGGCTGGTGTAATCCTTAGTAATGGCTATTCTGGTACACATCGGCCATCATCTGTGACCTATAATGAACATACGTACAAATTTTCAGAAAGATCGGCCAAGAACGTAGAGATTTTCCATAGAGTAGAAAACCATTATGGGCCGTTAGTAACGACTATAAGGGTTGACGTAACATCGGGCATCACCCGTGACCCATAATGAACATACCTACACATTTTCAAAAACATCGTCCACGCACTTCCATATATTCCATGAAGAAGAAAAAACCGTTAGAGGCTGTTATAGCCGTTAGTAACAGATATAACAGTAAACTAAAGCATCGGGCATCATCCGTGACCCATAATGAGCATACCTACAAATTTTCAGAAAGATTTGCCACGTACTTTCCGAGATATTCCATAAAAAGGAAAAACCGTTATGGGTCGTTACAGCCGTTAGTAACAGCTATACGGTAAACTAAAACGTCGGGGCATCATCCGTGACCCATAATGAACATACCTACAAATTTTCAGAAAGGTCAGCCAAGTACTTTCTGAGATATTCCATAAAAAGAAAAACCGTTATGGGCAGTTATATAGCCGTTAGCAACGGTATAACAGTAAACTAAAACAATGGGTATCATCCGTGACCCATAATTAACATACCTGCTAAATTTTCACAAAGATCGGCCAAGTACTTCCTGGGATATTCCATAAAGAAGAAAAAACCGTTACAGGCTGTTACAGCCGTTAGTAACGGCTATAACGGTACACTAAAACATTGGACACCATCCGTCACCCATAAATAAATAACATACCTGTTGATTTTCACAAAGATCGGCCACGTACTTTCTGAGATATGAAGAAGAAAAACCGTTACAGGCCGTTACATCCGTCAGTAACTGCTGTAACGGTAAACTAAAACATCGGGCATTATTCGTGACCCATAATGAACATACCTGCTAATTTTCACAAAGGTCGGCCAAGTACTTTCTGAGATATTCCATGAAGAAAGAAAACCGTTACAGGCCGTTACAGCCGTTAGTAACGGCTATAGCGGTAAACTAAAACATCGGGCATCATTCGGGACCCATAATGAACATACCTACAAATTGTCAGAAAGATCGGCCCAGTAGTTTTGTCTAGAGCGAGTAGAACACATTTTAACCACGGACAGACGGACGGACAGACACACAGACAGCATTTCTTCGTTCCCATTCTAATGTACTCCCTGTTCTATAAGAACTGGGAGTACAAAAAGAACAACGAACAAACAAACAGACAAACAGGGGAGAGAGAAGAACACACACACACACACACACACACACACACACACACACACACACACACACACACACACACACAGAGGAGAGAGAGACGGAGAGAGAGAGAGAGAGAGAGAGAGAGAGAGAGAGAGAGAGAGAGAGAGAGAGAGAGAGAGAGAGAGAGAGAGAGAGAGAACATCATAACAATGACGGAATTAAAGAAATGCTATGGAGGGCAGGGAGGCGGTGGGTGGGGGTTGGGTTGGTGCAGAAGAGGACGGTGAGA
>JADBJO010001266.1:7500-15000 GCA_016801955.1 Conus betulinus | reverse complement strand
TATTTCACATCTTTATTTTCATCACAGGCTAAAACATTTATGGTAAGTTTGTGTTTATCACAATGTTTTCTCGATTTGTTTCTGGGAAATCAGATTCTTTTTACTCCTTATGTATGTTGCTTCTGCATGACTTCTTTTGGCGATGTTATTTTAATAAAATTTCAGACACAATAATCGCTTTTGATGTATGTGTTTTCCGACAAGGGTATTACCATAAAAATATGAATGAATAAAATGAACTTCGGATGAGGTCATATTGAGGATAGTGACTTTTAAGATGACGTTTACCATCTGCTTCTTTACATCACATTAAACACATTCGCTGCTTTTCTTGTCCATCGATCGAGCATCTTTTTGTTAGCATTTGATTAGAGAATTCTCAGTCTCACCAGAGTCTGTTGATAGTATCTATCACCAACTTGCATTTACTTTAGTTGTAGGAGGGGAAAGAACAGGGAACAGGTGTAGGTTAACAAATCCTTTTTCATTACATCAACGATTTAGCAAAGTTTTTTAAAAAGTGAGGGGGGGGGGGGGGGGGGGGGGGGTGGTGGTGGTGTAACTGATATTGAATGATCAGGGTGTCAACATTGTATCCGTCATTGGCAACATATGAGAGCTATAATGTTCCACTCTAATCGTTAGACTAATCATGTCGAGGCCTGCTCAGAGGCATCGTAAGACTAATCATGTCGAGGCCTGCTCAGAGGCATCGTAAGACTCATGTCGAGGCCTGCTCAGAGGCATCGTAAGACTAATCATGTCGAGGCCTGCTCAGAAGCATCGTAAGACTAATCATGTCGAGGCCTGCTCAGAGGCATTTTTTTGTTTTCTGGCATATAACATTTGACAAGGATTTAGACTTATTATTACTCTTGGCATTAAATACACATACACAACGGTCTACAATTCTGTGGTTTTTTCATCACAACGGGTTCAAACTTGAAATCTAACAACACCCCAAAGCAGCCAGCGAAAGGTAGAAAATGTAAAACGAAAAGAAAGTTTTACAGTGATATAAGTTGCTGAAAATCTTAAATCGTTACATAAAGAGTATAATAATACAGAGGATAAAATAGGAAAATGAGCCAATGCTTGAGGATTATTTTAAGGATGCAAGGGAGGTAAAAAAAAAAAGTATGCAAGGGAGGTCAAAACGTATCAACAGTCAGAGTGGTAACCTCTACTGTTCAATAACCCAAGCATTGTCAGTAACATAAAGCTTCTTAGAGATGCTATCTCCCACAGATTGGCCAAATAATAATATGTTGAACAGTTTAGTTACGGGGGAGGGGTGGGGTGGGGGGGTCAGCAAATGCAGGCTTACAATTTTTCCATTATTACATTCATGGCTTGGCAAAGATTTGAGGGGGGGGGGGGTGGGGGGGGGGGGGGGTGGCGGGTGAGCGGAGGGAAATGAGAATGAAAATCAGGGATATATGAATATAAAATCAGGAACATATGAATATATGAATCTGGGAAATGTGAATATAAACCCTTTCACTAAACACACACTGTTGTGTGTGTGTGTGTGTGTGTGTGTGTGTGTGTGTGTGTGTGTGTGTGTGTGTGTGTGTGTGTGTGTGTGTGTGTGTGTGTGCGCGTACGTGTGTGTGTGTGTGTGTGTGTGTGTGTGTGTGTGTGTGTGTGTGTGTGTGTGTGTGTAGAGAGAGAGAGAGAGAGAGAGAGAGAGAGAGAGAGAGAGAGAGAGGTGGGGGGGGTGGGGGGAGAGACAGAGAGAGAGAGAGAGAGAGAGGAGAGAGAGAGAGAGAGAGAGAGAGGGGGGGGGGGGGGGCAAGAAGGACAGGACAGGAGAGACAGATAGAAGACCGAGGCAAACCATGAAAGCAAATTATACGCACTCACCTGATGACAGTAGGATAGAGCTCAATGGTGAAGAGCTGCAAACAGACCCAGGCAGCGGCAATGAACAGCTTGCTGACGATCGCTATGGCGCTAATCAGGGTGCCTTGGTCTCCTCGGATGCTGGAACCAGGCAAAGGCTGACGTCAGGTCGAATCAATAGACCATGAATCCAGGCAAACGCTATTGTCAATATCATCAGCTTTTGTTTTTCTTCGTTTTCATTCATTTTCATAGATGTAGTACATGCAACATCAACACGACTTAAACGAAAGTAATAGTAGTAGTAGTAGTAGTAGCAGCAGCAGCAGCAGTAGTAGTAGTAGGAGGAGGAGGAGCAGCAGCAGCAGCAGCAGCAGTAGTAGTAGTAGGAGGAGGAGGAGGAGCAGCAGTAGTAGTAGTAGTAGTAGTAGTAGTAGTAGTAGTTGTAGGAGCAGCAACACAGCAGCAGCAGCAGCAGTGGTAGTAATAGTAGTAGTAGTACGGGTAGTAATAATAGTACGGGTAGTAATAATAGTTTTAGGAGGAGGAGGGAGAGGAGGAGAATGGGAAGGAGAAGAAGTAGGAGTAGGAGAAGCAGAAGTATCAGTAGCAGTAGTGATGGTACTGGTGGGGGTAGTGGAGATTGTGGTGGTGGTAATGGTGGTGGTGGAGGTTGTGATCGTGGTGGTCGTGGTGGTGGTTGCAATAGTAGCTGCAGTAGTAGTGGTAATCGTAGTCGTAGTAGAAGCCGTAGCAGTATAGTAACAGTCTAATAAGTAGAGGTGGTGGCGGTGGTGGTGGCGGTGGTGGTGGTGGTGGTGGTGGTGGTGGTGGGTGGTGAGAGTTCGTGGGGAGGGGTCTGGGGGTTCTGACTTCCAGATGACGGCATCACGAGGGACAGGTCTGTTATGTTAGAATATGAAAATGAAAGATAAAAATAGAACCACTGCCTATTAGAATTTCGACCAAAACTGAAGTCATTGAAGTGATGTTAAAAGAAACAAAAACTGCATCAAGACAGTGATGTCATCGCCAAGCCAGTGAAATGTTTTGAGAAAGCGACTTGCACACAGGAGTAGGTAAGCATATAATGATTATTTACTGATTGTAGTACTATTTGTGAGACTACGTTATGTACAACGACTACCGGTACGGAGGGAGATAGCAATTGTGGTGCTCTTAGTAGCTGTGTAACATGGGCTGACAGAAGGAAATGGTGACATCCATCTAGCAATACTATTGTTATGAGCCCCTTAACCAAACGGCACGGTAATTGTAGGTGGGGATGGAATTGGTGGCGTAGGCGCATACATGCGCATGTGCAAATATATGCACACGCATGTGTGTGTGTGTGTGTGTGTGTGTGTGTGTGTGTGTGTGTGGTGTGTGTGTGTGTGTAAGTGTGTGTATGTGTGTGTGTGTGTGTGTGTGTGTGTGTGTGTGTGTGTGTGTGTGTGTGTGTGTGTGTGTGTGTGTGTGTTGTGGTGTGTGTGTGTGTGTGTGTGTGTGTGTGTGTGTGTGTGTGTGTGTGTGTGTGTGTGTGTGATACTTGGAGAGTAGAAGAACATAGTCTATGATGAGTAGTCATTGACACAGGTTCCTCCTCGCTTTTTCAGCCTCCCCTTCCCTCTCTCTCTCTCTCTCTCTCTCTCTCTCTCTCTCTCTCTCTCTCTCTCTCTCTCTCTCTCTCTCTCTCTCTCTCTCTCTCTCTCCTCTTTTTCTCTCCCCCCCCCCACACACACACCATTGCGTTTTGCCCCCCCCCCCCATCCCTCCCCCCAACTCACACCACCACCACCACTTAATTTCTTTTCACTCCGCTGGCATTGAGAGAGACTTGCATCCCTCCTCACCAGGTTGTGTGCGACCGAGTTTGTAATGGTTTGCGGAGGTTGCGGCGGCTACTATCATTAACAATTAACTGATGAAGGGGCTTTATGTGTTGGATTCGTTAGATTATGTATATCTTAGTCTTGAGTCAGAAAAAAAAATCTTGATGTGTAACACTTTATCATGATGGCATGTCTGTCTGTCTGCGTGCGTGCGTGCGTGCGTGCGTGCGTGCGTGCTGTGTGTGTGTGTGTGTGTGTGTGTGTGTGTGTGTGTGTGTGTGTGTGTGTGTGTGTGTGTGTGTGTGTGTGTGTGTGTGTGGGGGGGGGGGGGTGAGGTGAGAGTGTGTGTATGTGCAAATGAGATCATTTTAGATAGTACGTTTGTGTCCTACGTGTAGCGAATATGGCGGTTGCCNCTGGCAACATCATCGCCATCCATTTGATAAAAAAAGCGAACTATGTTGCTCACTTATTATTTTTCATTTTCACCCCCAAAAGACCACAGTTTCAGCACCTTCTTTTTCTTCATCTATCTTCCTGTCCTGAGTTACCTTTAAGAGAACGTGAAGTTTGTTCTTCACTTTCATGTGTACAAGAAGAAGAAGAAGAAGAAGAAAGAAGAAGAAGAAGAATTGCAAAGACGCCAGGAGCAAAAGCATTTTCCTGGTTACATACTTGAAGGGAGCTGGTCGACCCAGATCTGGGTTACAGTAACATCCTGATTGATCAGGAAACCAATCTAGCAACATACTGAGAAATCAGCCAACCAAGCCAGCCAACTCATCACCAACGATTTTGCAAATTAGGAAGCTATGCTGCTCACTGAGCCTTTCACAATTTCCCATTGTGCATGTCATGTTTACTTCTTGTATATATATATATATATATATATATATATATATATATATATATATATATATATATATATAAAACAAATGTTAAATGTCTTACTTTCTTCCAAAGTTTGTATATGCTTATTATGTGCACCTTCATATCAATTCCAAATTTTGAATTGTTTTCTGTTGTACCATGGTTATGAGATCAGGTAACTCTTCCATTTTATCAGCATATCAAGGGTTGACTGCCAGAACCAAGTATCTCAATTTTCTCTTTGTTTACAGGAGACGATTTTTAATTTTTCAGCTGATGTTGCATGGAAACAAAGTCTGAGTCTAAAGATCAGACTTTTCAAAATCCGTTCCTGATGGTGATTGTGTCCCATTTTATATTTTACAAGCTTCTTAAAGAAGTTTCCCTTGTTGTCCTTTATTATGTTTGGACACTCTTTTTGTCTTCGCATCACCGAATCCCATGATGCTTTACGTGAAAGACTATAATTTTCATACAAGGAAAAAGGAATATTTATTTTTGTAAAGCTCTTTTTCTTAGCTGCACTATTTTTGGCTAACCGATCAACCCTTTCATTTGCTGCTAAGCCACAATGTGATGGAATCCAACAAAAGTCAATAGAAGAACCACGTTAAGACAAAAAAAGTGAATTAAATGGTATATCTCTGATATCATTTCTCCTTTCACTCTTATGTATGAGAATATTCTAGCTTGTAAGACAGATTTTGAATCGACACAAAGTAATATTTGTAATTTCGTATATGGAAAACTAAGAAGATAGTTAAGTGCCATAATAATAGCAATTAGCTCTGCTGTGAATACAGAGAAATTTTCCCCAGTGTGATACAATTTCTCTATTTTTAATGATGGAATAATGAATGCAGCACCTGATAAATGGTTTTCAAGTACAGAACCATCTGTGTATATTTTAAGATGGTTTATATAGTTTTCATTTATATGTGCCTTGACATATGTTGGCAGCATGGTCCCATCACTTTTCCTTAAATCTGTATAATTAATATCGTAATTAGCCTTACTAAGCTCCCATTGAGGAATATTACTGTAACTCGTTTGAGGAGCTACTGTTTGGGGTTCAACACCAGCATCTGTAAATAATTGGGACATATAGGAGCCTATAGTTTTTACAGAGTCAAAAGTCTGTGCTCACTTTGAAAAATGTATTTCTGATTTTAAACCAGTTTCCTTGATACATGAATTTTGCGTTGAATGACTCCTTAATATATATTTTGCTGAAGCAAGTTTCATATTTTCGGCAAAAGGCAAAATTCCTATTTCTGTGTAGGTTTTTAGTGTTGAGGCATCGACAGGGACACTGAGAGCTATCTTATAAGCTTTGCTATCGATACTTTAGCATCTTTGTTATCAAACATTTTGGAGCTGAAAAGAATATTTCCTGAGCATAAGATAATTTTGATCTCACAAGTGCAGTTGCTAAATGAATAAGTACCTTGCTGTCTTTTCCCCACGACTGTCGACTTACCATTTTTAATAAATTTAATCCTTTTTCTGGCTTTTGTCAGAATATTTTCCAAATGGTAGTTCCAATTCAATTTTGAAGTCAGCCCTACTCCTAGAAATTTAACAACTTTTTTATATTCAAGCAGCATTCCATTTATTTGAAAAGAGAGTAGAGGTTTAGGATCATAGCCAGAGTTGAAGAGAACCATTGCATTTTTTCATGTGAAAGAGTTAGTCCGTTTTCAATCATGTATTTGCTGATTTTGTCTAGTTCATTCTGATATACCTTTTTTAGTATAAACAATTGATCTAAATTGGTGTAAGCTTTTTTTTAGAGTAACTTTCATCCATATGCAGATATCATCCGCATATTGTGCTAGCTCAACATTGTTGGAGACCACTTTTGGAAGATCATGCATCAAAATATTGAAAAAGGATTGGGGCTATTACACCTCCTTGTGGGATTCCCATCTGTATACGTCTTTGATTAGAGCAGGCATTACCAACCTTAGTCTGTATTGTTCTTTCACTTAAAAATGCCTTTATATATTTTATACATACAGCCTGATATACCTACTGATCTTAGTTTGTTTAGAAGTTTTGAACGCCAAACTTGGTCATATGCCTTTCTAATGTCAAAAAAAGTGGCAAGTACGTTTTTCCTACGTGAAAACTGATGTTTAATCTGTGTGGTAATTTTTACTAAATGATCAACTGACGATTTAATTTTCTAAAACACGCCTGTTGTATTGAGATTATACCATTTTTTTCCACAGAAGTGTTCAAGCCTTTTTAGAATTGTTCTTTCCATAAGTTTTCCCACATGTGATGTGAGAGTGACAGGTCTGTAATTATTTTCATCTGATTTTGACTTCCCCTCCTTGGGAATAGGGGTACCAGTAGATTGTTTCCATAAAGATGTGTGAATCCCCTCAAACCAACATTTTCGAAAAAAATAAACTCAGAAATAGTTTTATATTAAGTGGTAAATGTTTTATCATTTCATTGGAAATTGTGTCTGGTCCCACTGATTTTTTCTTTGATCCAAGGTTTTAAATTGCATCATTTGTTTCCTGAAAAGTAATAGGAGCGTCTGTATAGTGACTGTTATTGGGACTTTCTTCATTGTCTTCGTTTTCGTCCATTTTTTCTCTAAGCTCTTTTTGTTCCTCTGAGAGACCTTCAAAGTTACTAGTTTTTGCAAATGCATCTGCAAATGCTTCAGCCTTTTCAAAATTGGAAGAAAATTCGTTATTTTCCGATTTCAAGGGGTACCCAGGAAGACTTATTCCATTTCTCATTTCTTTTATTTTTTCCAAGTTTTCTGGAGATCTTTAAGATTTTGAACCTCATTTTCACAGAAATTTGACCAATATTCTTCCTTTGCCATTTCATTCACTCTGTTACTGTGATTTTTTTGCTTTTTTTTTTTTTTTCAGCAATCTTTTCTGGATCTGTTTTATTTTTTTATATATTTTATAAGCCTCCATTTTTT
>JADBJO010001266.1:0-5000 GCA_016801955.1 Conus betulinus | reverse complement strand
GCCAGTAACAATCGATCAGTCTTTGTCTAAAACAATTTATGAAATGGTCAACTGATTCTACACCTTGATTTTCCCACACATACCCAAATCCAAATTGAAATAAAACTAATCGAATGTTGGTTACCCAGTTCTTTTTTACCTTTCTCATCCAAATTAAGTAGCATCAGGTAAGCTTTGTAGGGGAGGCGATTTTCGTTCATCCGTGTCAGTTTGATCCAGTATTAATTGATCTAATGTATGCATTCACATATAATGGGAATCTACCAGTATCTCCATAAACCATCGCATTAGCAGTCCTTTCTGTGACACCTAGAAAGCGTTTAAATGCAAACAGTGTACTTTTTCTATGCATTTTATACTTTCATCAAGACCCCAAATTTCTGACCCATATAGAAGTACTGGCTGCACTCTAGCATCAAAGAGTTTACAAAAAATTTCAATAGACTGGATATCATATTATATAACAATGTCAATATACCAATAACCGCCTTTTTACCCCGTGTAGCTAGGTCACCACAGGAGGAGAGAGACTCAATTTTGTAAAAATATAGTCCTAAATATTTGTATGTGTTCACTACTTTCATTTCAGAACCGCCCAAATGCCAGTGTTCGTGCGCTGCAAGAAAACCGCCTTTTTACGAAAAACAATTATATTACTTTTGTTCATATTAACTTTTAATTTCAATTTAGTTGATGATTCATACAAATTATTCAGCTGATTTTGCAACCCTACTTGCGTTTCAGATATATAATATAATATCATCTGCAAATAACAAAATAAAAAGTTCGACAAGAGTAGGTGTTAGTACAGCCCCGTGTCTTCCGTTATTAATTATGTCAGCTGCTAATTCATTTATAAACAATGAAAATAAGACAGGACTGCAAACATCTCCTTGTTTTACTCCACGCAGGCAGTTTATGTAATCTGTCATATTTGAACCATTTCTAACCCGCGTCTTTAAGTTAATATACATGCTTTTCACACAATCAAATAATTTACCTCGAATTCCGTTTTTTCTGTAGGATAGGCCATAACAATTTCCTTGAAATAGAATCGAATGCTTTCTCGAAGTCAATGAATGCGACATATAAATTTACGATTTCGAGACAGTTGTTTCTGAATAACGGCAAAAAGTGTGTAAATATATGGTCTATAGTTGAGTAGTCTTTTCTAAAACCAGCTTGATGTTCATCTCTATGATATTATGCATATTAATCCAAACTTGTAATCTATGATTTATGATATGGCTATAAAGTTTTCCGCTGATGTCTGTAAGCGAAATACCTCTATAATTGTTGGGATTGTCTAAATTACCCTTTTTTTTATGTAATGGCTGTGTTAAAGATTCTGACCAGTTTTCTGGATAAGTACCTTTATCAAATAGTTCGTTTAAACAATTTTTCAAAAAATTTTATAACGACGTCTGATGCGCACTTAAAAATTTCTCCAATTATACCGTCAGCCCGGGAGATTTTCCACTTTTCAGATTTTTAATGGCGCTTCTTATTTCTTGATTGGAGATTGGTGCATTTAGTACGTACGTAAAAAATCAACTTCTGTGTATTCCGGAGTCATTTGATTATTTACTTCACCAACATCCTCAGTACAGTCCTCGATCTCCAAAAGATCACGAAAATGGTTAAACCATTTATCTGTAGATATACTGTTCAATGACTGTTTACGTTTCGGTGCTAGTTGGTTCACCTTCTTCCAAAATTCTTCTTGATTATCGATCCTGTCCAGGAGTTCGGAAAAAGCTCTAGTTTTACTTTGTTTCTTTTTCCGCTAAGTAAATTTTTATATTCTCTTCGAGCCTTACGGTAATTATGCAGATTATCTGATTTCAGCTTTTTTATTTGTTCATCATTAGCTGCCCTTCGACAGGGGCTGCGAAAGATTCTAAGGTTTTCTTACATTTCGTCTTTTCGACAAAACATTCATTATCAAACCAACAGTTTTTCTGATTACATGTACCCATCCGTTTATTTACGAGCATACATGAAGCAGCGTCCATCATGCAACCATTAAATTCTTTCAGAGCCTTATTTACATCGACTTCAACAAGTCTAGTTGCCAAATCAATCTTTTCTATTATCATTTCAGACTCAAGAGATCTTAGAAAGATGTCCTTCTTCTGTGGATTCCAAATCAATCTTTTAATGTAACTGTTATTTTCATTTGATATCTCATTATCAAAATCATTTCCATTTGTTACCCCACACAGCGAGAATTCAACAGGCATATGACTTGATTCAATTCTGTCAGCAACAAAAAGTGTACATGTTGGCAAGAGTGTATGATATAATTCTTCTGATAAAATAAAATAGTCAATAACACTACACCCAAAATCGGATACATATGTATAGCGACCCTGGAGGTCGCCGTTACAAGCGCCATTAAGGATGCAGAGTCCTAAGGTAGAACACATGTTTAATAACATTTTACCAAACATATTCTCTTGTTTGTCTTCTGACTTCCTTGTCATAATATTGACATCATTTTTTGAATCGATGTGAAAAGGTAGACAACAACTATCAATTTCATAAGACGTGTCAGAAGTCCGTGCATTCAAATCCCCACATACCATAACATACATATTCGTATCTATCATCATGTCCGTCAGACATTCTTCCACCAGACTTATACCACTATCAATATTATTAACTTGATAGAAAGGACTTCCACTTGGTGGCACATAAGTGCACATGTATAACAGATTTTTGTTTAGTCCGAGACATTCTTTGTCAATAATAAAACACAGCATATTATCATACTTACATTTTACTTGACGAACAAATGGAATAAGCGTAGTTTTAATTAATACAAGAACACCACCTGATCGTCGACCTTGTTTTGAAAACTTTTGGGCAGGACTACAAAAATGCTGTGTGTGATTTGGAAATTTAAATGCATGGAAGTTATCTACAAAGGTTTCTACTAAATTTACAAAGTGAAAATTAGAAATATAATAAATAAAGTCTGTTTCATCCAGTTTTGACACTAGACCGTCTACATTCCACGTGACAAAAGTGAAATTATTAATCTGTGTTAAACATACCTCTTCTCCGTTATCCAAGTGATGCACAGATTCAACATCAACACAAGTTCTGGCACAGCGTGTGCGCACTGAATCAACATTAACACAAGTTCTGCCACAGTGTGTGCGCACAAAATTAACATAATCACAAGTTCTGTCACAGTGTGTGCGCACAGAATCAACACAATCACAAGTTCTGTCACAGTGTGTGCGCACAGAATCAACACAATCACAAGTTCTGCCACAGTGTGTGTGCGCACAGAATCAACACAATCACAAGTTCTGCCACAGTGTGTGCGCACAAAATCAACACAATCACAAGTTCTGTCACAGTGTGTGTGCACAGAATCAACACAATCACAAGTTCTGTCACAGTGTGTGCGCACAGAATCAACCCCCTCCAGCCCAGACCCCACGGGATCTCGTCCTCCCCCAATTGACACAATTCCGCACACGCTGCTTCACCACAGCATACCCGTCCGCTGGATCCATCCAAGAAAGCGCAACGTTCGTCACAGCTTTCTCCTGGGTAGATAGTAGACTTGTTGATTTTATAATTATGTAAAGTTTCTGTCGGAAGTTTCTCAGCCTTCTGTTGGCCGACACATCACTTTGAGTCTCTTAGGGTGTCGTTCATTTGATCGTAGTACCATCGCTTGCCGTCGATCAGGAGGTGGTCGAAAACCATGCTGGCCTTCTTCAGTTTGTCTTCCCTGGCCCTCTTGAGGAACGGCACCAGCTTCTTCCGTACCTCGCGGACTCCTTTAGAGTAGTCTTCGGCGATGAAGATAGTGTTTCCTTCATCCAGATATCTTAATTGTCTCTTGGCTTTCAGTACACGTTCTTTGTCCTTAAAGTTAGTAAATCTCGCCACAATAGGAGCGTTGTCACTTTTCCCGAGTCGGTGAGCTCTGTCCAGGCTGCTGTGTTTGAAGACAGTGAAAATTCGTAGTATGCGCCTGTCCTTCGCCCTGATCTTTCTGATCGCCACTCTGCTTCAAAGGTCTGGCGATGTGGAGTTGAACCCAGGACCTGGTCAAGAGTCAAAGAAGACGGAAACAGGAACTATGCGCCAAACGCGACTCCAGTCAGCAAGCAGTAACCTGTCTGTGGACGGCAGAACAGGTTCAACCGATAGGACGGGGTCCGATCGGGAACCCTCCATCCATGACGTTCTGCAGTCCCTGTCAGGTATGGACCAGAGCTTGTCACGACGGCTGGATACCCTGAATACTCACTTCAACAATCTTCATGAAGCGGTGTCCGGTCTTAGGGAAGAAGTGACCAAACAACGCGAGGAAATTGAAGCTTTGAAAAATGAAAATGAGAAAAAGAGAAACAATTTGATTTTCTCTGGCCTTAAAAAGCAAAAGTCGAAGGAAACCTGGGACGATTGTGAAAGCCTGGTACAAAGTGTAATCAAAGTGTAATCAAAGAGAGAGAGAGAGAGAGAGAGAGAGAGAGCGTGCTGGGGGGGAGGGGCGTGCAAATAGACAGACCAACAGACAGACAGTGCACAACAGACGAACATAGAGAGATTACGACAGGAAGATAGACAATGAGTCAGCCAGACAGTTAGACAAACAGGCACACACACTTTCATACAAACAGTGAGAGATAGAGAGATGGAGAGAGAGAGAGAGGAGAGAGAGAGAGAGAGAGAGAGAGAGAGAGGAAGAGAGACAGACAGACAGAGACAGAGAGAGACAGACAGACATAGGGATAGACAGTCAAGCGGACATGCAGCGAAAATTAAAGAAACGTCATTCTTGTGCTGAGAGAAAGGAAGAGGTGAACTGAACAGACAAAAAGAGATGAGAGAGAGAGAGAGAGAGGAGAGAGAGAGAAGAGAAGAGAGGAGAGAGAGAGAAGGGGAGTGCACAGGCTTTCTAACATACTTTCCATATGGCAGCAGTAGACTATGCAAAGGAAGTTCTGTAGTAGGTAAGTTGTTTTGCTGTT